>OZ012738.1:74639422-74911922 GCA_963859935.3 Lathyrus sativus | reverse complement strand
GCTCATCATCATCAGAATTTCATTCGAGGTAAGGGGGGGATTGATCGGTTAATTTGGTAATTGCATGAATAATTGGTAGAAGGGGAAAATCCCTAATCCCCATAGAATGATGTTGAATTGATGATGGTTGCATGTTGATAATTTTGTTATGATTATAGTTATCATGTTGAAATTCGTTGCATGTGGTTATTTGGTGATTTGGGGTTTCCGGTAAAATTCGGAGTTAATGCCGGAAGTTGAAGAATTGAGTAGAACTGACGATTTATCGAGTATGAATTAGGATAATCGGTGTAGTCTTGTGGGATAGTACTGTATTGGTATGGTGTAGGATTTCGTGGGATTTAATCGGACGAAATCGGAGTATGGGGTTGTTTCTGAACAGCAGTTTTTCTCCAGAATTCGCGTGTATTCGCTGGGCGAATGGGGGCGAGCCTTCGCCAGGTTTCGCCAGGCGAACTGGGCAGCGAATGCTGCCTGTTGCTTCTGTTTGGCTTCGCTAAGGGTTTCGCCGGGCGAGTCCCAGCGAGTGTTTGTTGTGGGGCTTCGCCAGGCGAATGGCAGCGAGCATGACAACATTTTATGGTTTTTATGCTGTGTTGTTCCGTTTCTCGCGTGGTTGGACCCTTGTTGGTCGTGAGCGAGTACGTGGTTATTGTGGATCGGTTGAGAGCATGAAGGTGATGTAGGGAGTGTGTGCTTGAATATTCATTGATATGAACGATTGAACCGAAGTACGCTGTGATGCCTAAAGTGGCTATGTATCCTTCGATTAGGAATGAATATGTGTGACACGGGAGTGTGATTCTCGTGGTAATTGTATAACCGAATAAGTGACCTGATATACGTTATGGGTGTATGTGATATTGTAAGAAACTCTTGAGATGTGATTGTATGAGATTCAGGTGATAGGTGGCGAGCATAGCAGAACTTTGTTTTCCCTAGAACTGTGTGCAGCTGTGATTGCTGAGCGTGGCCAGTCTGAAGTACCGTGATGATTTATGGGTGCTGGGTGCATGTTGGGTGTTAGAGGGCTATGTGGCCGACGTTTAACGCATTCGACGTGATCGGTGGATTATGTGGTATAATTATATGTGTGTGCTATAAGTTGTGTGCACCGTGGGTGCTGTGTTGATGAGTGAGATATCTTTGATATATGATAAATTATGATCAGTAGGATCGATACGCTTTATATGCGTTGTGATTATGTGTTGTTGTGTGACGATTGGATCGGTAGGATCAGATGCACTCGTGTGCTTAATATGTATGTGATATCTGATTGGATCGGTAGGATCGGTATGCCTTATGTGCATAGTGTGTGATATGTTGTGTGGTAGTGTGATCAGTAGGATCGTTACGCCTAGTGCGCGTGGTATTGATGTGTTGTGTGCGAGATATGAGGATCAATATGATCGTTACGCCTTGAGTGTGTTGTGTTGGTGTGTTGTGGTGAGTGGATCTGTGGGGATCGGTACGCTTATTACGCATTGTGCTTATGTGCGGTTATGTGATATATTTGGGGTCAGAAGGACCGACAGGCCTTGTGTGCATTGTATGTGATAAGTTTTATGGTGAGTTGATCCATGGAATCGATGCACTGTGTGTGTTTGTGTATGTATGCAGATTATGATGCGATGGACCAGTGGGGTCGTGTGCACTGTGTGTGCTATGTGTTTATGCATAGTGTCTTGCATAGCGTGTGGACGTGAGGCCTGTGTGGCTCACGTGCTCCAAATGGGGAGCATGTGGATGTGAGGCCTGCGTGGCTCACGTGCTCTAAATGGGGAGCGTGTGGACGCAGTGTATGATTCACTGGCGTGCTCCAGTGGGGAGCGTGGACGGGAATTTGGATTGTTGCTCGGAAGGAGTGTATGCGACCACCCGTGTCCCAAGAGGGGGACGTTGATATGTGATTATATGAGCTCATGAGGAGCGTGGTAGGAAAGATCGTTGCTCAAAGGGAGTGTATGCGATCTATCCTGAGTTGAGTCGGTACTGCATTTTGTGGAGTCTAGTGCATGTGTTGCATTGTTATTATGTGTTGTGGTTGTTGATGATTGGGACAGTAGGTCCGGGTGTGAGAAATATGAAATAATTGATTTATTGTTTTCTGCCTTTTATTTCATGTATGTTTATACCATTAATATTTGATCGTGAATCTCACCCCTTTGTTGTTGTTGTGGTCTGTGCTTCTTCGGAAGTACAGACAATCCAGGTGTTTAGCTAGCTTGGATTGTGGCGTCGTTGTAGGACATGCTCTGATACGTAACACCGAGGCTTTTGGGAGTTGTTGTCATTTGTTGTTTATGTGTGCCCTTGTGGCGTATCTGTTCTTTTGTGGGATGTGTGATGATGTTTGATGGATATATATATATATATATATATATATATATATATATATATATATATATATATATATATATATATATATATATATATATATATATATATATATATATATATATATATATATATATATATATATATATATATATATATATATATATATATATATATATATATATATATATATATATATATATATATATATATATATATATATATTTTGGACAGATGGCCGATTTTTGTATATATGATGATGTATATATACATGTTATGTGGTTCATGGCAGACTAATTTTATTTTTCCGCTGCAATATTATTGAAAATGATTTTGAGAAATGTTATGTGGAATCTTGTGGAAAAATTGTGACATCCGGTAAGTGGGAGAAACTCTGATATGTGCTTATTTTAATCTTTTTATTTTATTTTGGGAAACGGGGTATTACAAGTACATGTCCTTAAACGTCCACTCAATGTAACTCAACTTGTATCTTGGATCAAGAATAATACCAAAATATATCATCTTGTTCATCTTATCAGCATTCCCCCAATATCTATTATACTTCTCCATCATATCCCCACCAACACTTGCAAAAACATCATTTAAGCTCATTGTAGCTTGTTTCAACTTACAATAAATGGCAGACACTTGGTGAAAATAAGTATGCAGACTCACACTTTGAGAGGTGGAAAAATATTAGTTGCTTCGTAGAATAACTTTAGAAAAGCACTAAAAGCCCTAGTAGTGTCCCAATAATCACTACTAGGGGGATTACATTTTCCAAAGAACTCCCTATAACTCGACTCTTCATCCTCAAGCTTTTCAAAAGCGAGTTGAAACTTCTCTGCAGCCTCTAGCATTAAATATGCCGCGTTCCAACGAGTAAAAACATCAAAACATACTAATTTTTTGCAAGTTATCCCAACAAATTCAATGCATTCTTTAAACTTGGTTGCCCTATGAGGTGAGAACTTAACAAATCTAACAGCATCCCTAACACTAGTAACAGATAAATGTTTATCTTTCAAACCCTCATTTACCACCAAGTTCAAAATGTGAGCAGAACACCTCATATGAAAACACTTTCCATCCCTCATCAACCCATTCATATTTGCAACCTTTTTCTTTAGATATGTCACATCAACATCATTGGAAGTGGCATTATCAACAGTTATGGTTGACACATTTCTGATTCCCCAATCCCTCAACACTTCTTCAATCTTCCTACCAACAGTTTCACCCTTGTGGTTTGGAATTATGGCGAAGCTTATAATTCTTTTTTGATACTTCCAATCGTTATCCACAAAGTGTGCAGTAAGGGTCAAATAATTGAGATTTTGTATAGAAGTCTAACAATCAGTAGTAAGTGCTACCCTATTGCAGTCAGACTTAAAAAAGGCCTTTAACTTTTGTTTTTCATCCAAGTGTAGCTGAAAACAGTCCCTAGCTACCGTACGCCTAGATGGGATGGTAAATTGGGGTTGCATTACTTTGGAATAAAATTTAAACCCTTCACCTTCTACTGCACTAAATGGCTTCTCATCTAGAACTACAAAAACAGACAACGCACTTCTACAAGCTTTCTTGTCAAACCTAGAGCTAACTTGAACCAAGTTACCATCTACAATTGGGTATGTTAGAATAGTTTGTGTGGGGTCAGTTGACACAACAAGGGGCTTCTTAGGACATTTTAAAATATGATGGTTTAGGTTGGTGGTGCCATGAGTCCTAGGGTCACACAAGTATTTTTTATGGCAGTGTTTGCAGGCTGCAGTGGATGCATCAACAAGGTCATCAGGTAATCTAACAAAGTGTTCCCAACAAGCGGATGATTGCCTAGAACCACTTGCACTAAATTTCCTCTTTTTTGTAGGCTGTGTAGTTGAACCTACTTCATTAACCGGTGGATTTTGATTAGGCTCACCAGTCGCTGAAATAATGAAGGAGCCATTATCAAAAACTACCAATCGACGTTCCAATTCACTTAAAAACTATGATCAAAATCATATTTATAAATACATACACTTAAAGTCATACTAGAACATACTGTGTGTATTGTAAAGAAATTACCTTGATGCATTCCACTCTGACCTTGGTCCATTCCTCTTCAAACCTTCGATGTCACTTTCGAGTCAAACTTCCAAAAGTCTTCAAACCTTCATAAGAAACAGCAAAGATATGAGTCAGAAGAGAAATGAAAGAGACCGATTGAAGATATGAGACAAAGATGTGAGTTAGAACTTCAGAAGAGAAACAGTGAGAGACGGTTGCGATTGATGAGAATAGGGTGAGGGACGGTGGTGAATAATGAGAAGAGGGTGAGGGATAGTAGTGGTGAAGGGTGATCGGTAAGGACGGAGAACTGGAGGTGTGCTAGGGTTTTTTTTACAAGTTATGGAGAAAAACAGAAATGAAATGAAAAGGGAAAGGTAGCTTGAAGCGAGAAATGAAAAGGAAAAGGGAAAAGTTTCACACTCGGGCGGGTCAGGGTACCCGCGAGTCAGCTTTTCGTACCCGGCTCGCCCATATCAACCCTCTTAAACCCAAATATATTAACCCGCTTGGCCCAATGGACTGACTGAACCCGCCCAATTTCCAAAAAAAATTCGATTTCAATCGGGTTGGGTCGGGTAGACGGTTTCTGTCCACCCCTATTTATATATCTATACTTCTACATTTATATATAAAGGCAAAACTTGTTTTTGGTGTAACCTATTTTTGTTTCAATTATATCCTTTTTAGTTTTTGTTTTAAATTTCAACTTCTTTTTCATTAATCTCTATATGGTGGTTTACATATCTCTTTCATTCTACTATTTTTTTTTTATTTTATAAATAATTTAATTAAAATAAAAAATAAATAAACAAAAAATATTTTTTATATTTTGATATGTCTGTGCATTAACAAAAGCAGACAGACGGGCACTCAGTCCGTCTGGACGCTAGTTTTCTTATAATAAAAAAAACAAGTATGATGTCATTATTCACTTTAACTATAAGAGCATCTTTAATGGGAGTAAACTAAATGGGTAAACTAAGATACTTTGTGTGGGCCCAAAGTGATTTGTAGGATTTAAAAAATTTATAATTGATTTGAGTAGTTTTTACTTTAATGGTGGTTGTCTATAAAAAACCAAAACTTGACCCCACATTTTATATTTTTTATTCATGTTACCATTAATTTAATTATTTTAATTAAAATACATATAATTTTTTAAATAAAATTTACCTTAAAAACTTAAAAATAATATTAAATATATTTTATTATAAAATTAAAAATGATACAAAATTCACAATAATAATACATAAAAAAATTACATTTTCATAGGAATATAATTATAATAAGGATTTGACTGGTTGGGATCCATTTGATAAATAAATAAGATTGGAAATTGAAAGAAAAAAATTTAGAAGTAAAACTGCGTGTAAAAAAATTAAAATTTCTATAGAATTTATAGAAGGTAAAAAATGATAATATGACCGTTACTATTTTCAAATATCATATCCTTACTTTAATGTTGTTAGAATATTTGGAATATTTTATTAATATTAAATAATATTATAATAGGTTTCACATAGTTAACGTTAACTATATAGATGATGGGAACTAAATTTTAGTTCATTTGGATGTCATGTCAGCTCTTCTATAATGCAAATTCCTTATTACTAACGTAAGCTATAAAGAATTTTGGTTTAACAATCCTGCGTTAAAGTTGCTCTAAGGTCTCCCTATGTTATTTTAGGGTTAAATAATTGGACTGTTAGCAAGATCAAAAAGACGAAGGCCACTGAATTATTAAATGTGGAATGTAGATTTTTTTTCTTCACGTAGTAGATAATTTTTCACATGAATATTATGTTGATCGTCTAGAACGTGGATAATAGAATTTAATAGCAATTTCTCCCATGTTTCATCAACAAATATGTTATTTATGTGGATTAATAAATATTGTTATAGGGGTTAATTTTGGCCTAATGACTTAAAAAAGGCACATAAATATTTTGGTATGAATAATAGTAATTTTTCACTCTCATACTGACTTGATCTATACTTATATATAAAGGAAAAACTTGTTTTTGGTGTAGCCTATTTTTGTTCCAATTATATCCTTTTCAGTTTTTGTTTTAAATCTCAACTTCTTTTTCATTAATCTCTATATGGTGGTTTACGTATCTATTTCATTCTACTATTTTTTATTTTATAAATAACTTAATTAAAATAAAAAATAAATAAACAAAAAATAATTTTGATATTTTGATATGTCTGTGCATTAACAAAAGCAGACAGACGGACACTCAAGCCCATCTGGATGCTAGTTTTCTTATAATAAAAAAACAAGTATGATTTCATTATTCACTAGTTGTCCATTTAACTATAAGGTCTCCCTATGTTATTTTAGGGTTAAATAATTGGATTGTTAGCAAGATCAAAAAGACGAAGGCCAGTGAATTATTAAATGTGGAATATAGACTTTTTTTCTTCACGTAGTAGATAATTTTTCACATGAATATTATGTTAATCATCTAGAATGTGGATAATAGAATTTAATAGCAATTTCTCCCATGTTTCATCAACAAATCTGTTATTTATGTGGATTAATAAATATTGTTATAGGGGTTAATTTTGGCCTAATAACTTAAAAAAGGCACATAAATATTTTGGTATGAATAATTAGGGGTGTACGCGGGTTGGGTTGGACCGGGTTCGCCTTAACGCGTTACCCAACCCGTTCAACTTTCAATGGGTTGGGTTTATCATCAAACCCGTAATTCTACTTTAAAAACCGACCCGAATCAACCCGGATATTTACGGGTTGGGTAGGGTTGGGTCCACGGGTTGTGTATATAATAATTATTATTTTCAATTTAAAAAATCTATAACACAATTCAATATAATTTTGCATATTTCAAACAATTAAATTATTTACGTAGTGGAGACAAATCCTACATATAAAATAGAATAATTAAAAATATAACAATTAAAATTTTGAAATGTATTTTCTTTGTCATAAAAAATATTAAGATACATATACACCATAAAATAGAAAGAGGAGTGGTGACGTTTGAGATTTGCCATAGTAAAAAAATAGGGTTAGGTTAAGTGGTATTGTCTTTAGTTTAGTAAGTTTCTAATATATACTTAATTATTATTAGTTAATAAAGATTCATTAAAAAAATAAAAAGGCAGTAAAGTGTAAACTAGAAGTGCATAAGTCAAGCAAGCATGATTAATATTAATAATAATGTTTAATTATAATAATAATAATAATAATTTAATGTGTGATTGGAAACTGGAAGGAAAGTGCAAAAGATCTTTGTGTACGTTACAATTTACAAAGTTATAGCAACTTTAAAATTTATAAATAATAATATAATAATAATAATAATAATTAATTATGCCACGTCAACGAGTTCATGGGTTTAGAAACTAAAACCCAATACCCGAACCAAATCTATACGGGTTGTTACGGGTTGGATCGGGTATACCCGTAAATGAATGGGTCCGGATAATTAGTGGGTTGGTTCGGTTTGGGTAGGCGGGTTTGCGGGTCGACCCGCACCCATGAACACCCCTATGAATAATAGTAATTTTTCACTCTCATACTGACTTGATCGTTGGAGTGCTAACCTTGTAGGTTAGCTCCCTTTCCACCGCATCGGAAGCTCTGAACTACTGTATTGCATCCCAAAATTTGCCCTCTTATTTCTGACCCTAATTGACTTACGCTTCTCATTCATATGCATCTCCATTAGGTCATGACATTCATAATCATGCATTTATTATGCTTCAGAAGGCATGGGATAAAGATATTCTGTACAAGCTGAGGTTTCTCTATTACTGTGAAACTCTCTTCCTCATTTAGGGATGATCCAATTGCTTCTTCATCAGTTACGTTTGAAAGCTAGGATTTGGATTCTTGGTCAGGGGTTGATGTGATCTTATGCCCTTTAATGTCACTTGCTTCAAAGTCTTCATTATCACCAAGCGTCTAGGATTTTTATCATTGGTTTAACTAAGGAGGTTTTGAATTAGGGTTTTCAAGTCACTACTTCATCAATGTGCATTCAAGGCAGGAAGGTTAGGGTTTCTCACCCTTTATATTTGAGCTTGATGAGTATTATTCAGCTAAGGTTCATTGCTAAGTACAAGTTAATATGGATTTAAGAGTGGAGTTTAGTATGGATAGTGAGTCCATAAGTTTGTTCTAATAAAGTTTGTCAAGGATTGGTGGGAAGATGCATTTACTTGAACTTCTCGGCAAACGACTTACTTAAAGTTCAAGGCGTGATCATTTGGTTTTAAGTTTGATTTCAAGTCACGTCTCAATAATGATTCTAAATGATTTCAGGCCATGATTCAAATTCTTTTCAAGAAATGTTTCAAGTGATCCAAGTCAAATTTGTTTTCAAACCTTTTCAAAAGTGGCAAAAGAATTCAAATATTGCCACAAAATTCATTGATCAAGGATAATCATTTCCGAATTAATCTCATATTAAGATCCAAGGTTTGCAAAATGAACACAATGCTACAAGGTTGTCAAAATCAATATTCAATTTTCCTATTCAAAGTCTCAATTCAGGAGACACTTTATATGACTATTTTGAGTACATAACTACTTGTCAAACCATTCCCAAGGTTCCAATTCATAATTATTTCCCAATTCGAGTTTCAAGACTTTTCCAAGTTTCAAATTCATTCCAAATAAAATCAAGATCAATCAAGTCATAATATTACAATTTAAATTTGCAAGTTCATTCCAAGAATCAAAGTTTACAATAAGTTTTGAGATTAGAAAACCCTTACAAAGGATTTTGTTACAAAAGATCCTAAGCTTAATGTTACAAACAAAACTAAACTAAACCTTCAATCACTCTTCAACCTTCAACCAAATCTCTTGTTATGCCATTTTGAGTCCATCTTCATGACTATCTTCATTATAATGCTTCCACACTTCTATTGGCCATGCTACAAAAATCTACAAAATCAAGTGCACTGATCAAGTCATTCATTTTATTTCACAAAATCAAAACCATAAAATTCAGCATTTACATCATCCTAATATTCACAAATTTATACGAGGAAATATGATCAAGTCGTGAAAGTACCAGACACAAAATAGAATCTGGCAAAGAGAAACAATATGATAAAAAATGCATGAGTTAGATGGATATTGATGAGCACAACATAATAAACAAAGGCAAAGTCAAGGCAAGGATCAAAATCAAACTCAAATAGAAAGAACCTAAGTCACACACTCATAAAATTAGTGGTTAAGTTGATTAAAGAAATTAGTGGACAAAAATTAAAGAAAATCTAAATGATTAAAAATTCACAAAACCTAAATATTTAATTTCTAAACATAAGTAAAAAATGAGAAAGATTTATTCATAAAATAACTAAAAAAATGTTTTTTTTTTGAAAATTTTCAATTTACTTAATAACTAAACTAAAACTACTATTAATATTATTATTATTTTGGTTCTTTGACTGCGTATATTCTATTATTTTGGTTCTTTGACTGATACGTCACATGTAATCTCTCCACCATTAGCAAAAGGGTCCAAGTCGAGAGTACACTGTCTAGATTTCCTATTAGCGATAAATTCCTTAAAGTTGATTTCCACCATATCAGGGCTCTCAAGCCTTGGCTCTCCTAAGATTCTTTCAAATGTATCAAGGGCCTCATTGGTGTTTATCCCTCCGATTCCCGTAGAATGAAAAACCAGAATATGAATCCAGCCTTTTGTGTCTTTTGGCAGGTAGTAGCATGTCAGCATCACAATTATTTGTGTGTTGATGAGGAAAAAAGTTGCTAATGGATCTGATATTAGCATCCAGATAGCTTCGACCTCCATATATAGGTAAGTTACTATGCACATCCATATGAACGGTCATCAGGAAAACAAGGGAGGTCATAAATAGTAGAAGGGCTAAAATGGATATAGACGTTGAATTTTGGATATGGACTTTGAAAATGATTATGGATTTTGAATATGGATTAATGGTTAATGACTTGAAAAAGAATGGTTATTTGGTTAGTAAAAATGGCTAACTAGATTAACAAGAACGTATAATGGTTTATGATGGCGTTGTATCTCGAATTCCTAGTAGCCCACACGACTAACGTTGACATGTCAAAATCCAATCACACTCCCAATCCACGCCAAACTTCTATCCTCAATGAATCCTAAAAATTCAATCAGTAAGCTCGGTTGATCATAACCCAATGCTCCTTCAAATCAGTTCACAAAGACATTGTCCTGATGACCACTGATCCCCTTAATATGATACCCTAATCTCATGATTTTCAATGGACGACTGTCTACAAGCTCGCCCATGAATAAGAAACCTAATCCTCCTTGATATGTACTTTGATACTAACAAAATGTCTTGGAGAAGATGACTTGAACTGAGAAGAGGTCAAACCCTGCTTCACACCAATGAAATCCTGCCCCAATGCTTCTGACGAATCCTCTGAATGGGGAAAACCTTGGAGCTTGGTGAACCTCTGAATAAGAAGATATTCTTAATAATGTGAATTCAACCCTGAATAAAGATGAAAACCTCACAACAATAGAGAATCCTCAGTTTGCACATAACACCTTGACTTCACATCTCATGAGCTCAATGAAATGCATGATTATAAGCTTATGACCTAATGAGATATGTAGATGAAAGCGAAACAAAAGCCAGTTAAGGTTAGAAAAAGTGAGGGTCAATTTTGTGGTGCAACAACACTGACAAGAACCTGAACCATACAATCAAGACTTGTAAATAATCTGAAATGTAGCAACTTCTTTAACCTTTAATGACTCTGTAACTTGAATCCACCTGAAGAACTTGAATTGACACTAAAAATTCTAATTTGTTGATCTTCAGACATAAAGTATTGAACCATGACAAATCCATCTTTAGATTAAAGCAGACTTTCCCTTCTTGATCAAAACCAAGATCAGACTATTGCACATATACACTTAACCTGCTAGCCTTTAGTGAAACTCAACTGAATAACATTTACCCATCTTAAATACAAAGGGTGAGAAGACCCTAATCTTCACCTTGAATGTGTAACACCCCCTTTCTATACCCCTAAATAATCAAATAAATCATTTAGGCACATATAACAATTCATTTATCAGAGTATATATAAAACATGATATAAAAGAGGTATGTCGCATTATCCATGAAATTAAAACATACAACACCTGCTCGACAAGATATGCAACATTCGGGTAACTTTCAAAACAGAGGAACTTAGTCCTTACACCCACATCTCAATTTTTAGAATAAAAGCGGAAAATCTAAACATTGAATCACTTCAAACACACACACACACACACACACACACACACACACACACACACACACACACACACACACACACACACACACACACACACACACACACACACACACACACACACACACACATATATATATATATATATATATATATATATATATATATATATATATATATATATATATATATATATATATCACTCAGTTTGATTCACAATATCATTCAACATGTTTTCATAAACATTCATCAGCAGATACATATACAACGTATCACAAAAGAATTCTATACAATCCTAGCTACCCAGTGCTACATATCAGAGCCAACCGACCAAAAAGAATGAAGCCACGCTTCACAAAAGACCTCCAATGATCCTACTCTGCAATGCCTGATAGAGCATCATAAAACAGCAGAAGGGTGAGAAATATTATCATAATAATCAATGCATATAATTATATATTAACATAATAATACACATATCTCCATTCTCACCACATTCATCACAATTCAATCATATATATATATATATATATATATATATATATATATATATATATATATATATATATATATATATATATATATATATATATATAAAATTCACCAAAGCGTATTCATCATGCATATATTCACCATTCATTCATATACATCACAATGTATATATTCACGCTCCACATAAACATTTACAATTATGTTTATTTACCAATACACAATTCATGATGATAAATGCAACTCATAGAGACCGACTCACGACTCTATGCAGATGCCCATGCGGTACCGACTCATTCAGCAGGTTAAATTGAAGAACCAAATTGAACCATCGCTCATTAACGAAGTAACTCCCCGTCGGGCCTACGATGTTCACCCATCGCTCACACCCCACATGGGCACACGATGTTTCAGGATTGCTCACACCCCATATGTGCACACAATCTGATTGCTCACACCCCACATGGGCACACAATCGTTCAGCAGATTCTACGCGGAATCAATTTACCCATTGCTCACACCCCACATGGTCACACAATGTTTAAGGATTGCTCACACCCCACAAGGGCACACAATCGTTCAGCAGATTCACCGAGGAATCAATCAGCACAAGAATGTATATCATGATGCTTCACATGCAAAATGACTCCATACACTTCTTGAAATGCATACATATTCACAAATATATAATCATGCATTCATCTCATCTAATCTCATACAATCATTATACATCCACAATATCATGCCAAGCGGCGACAAACTCCATCATAATCACTATGAATTTTTAACCAATTTAAACAATGCACACATATATGCCAAAGGCCACATTTCACATTGATTCCATAATCTAGGATTCACGCCATACGGCTACCCACAACATATCATATAATAGCACACAGCTATACGTTATAAACATATATATCGAAATCGCCAACATTGGATGGAAGCAGCAAAATAAACAAGTTGTTGTCACACTCGCTAGCTCGCTCGCCTAGCGAGTTCCTAGCGAACACTCGCTACCTGTTCGCCTAGCGAACAAGCTCGCGAAGGAAAACAGAAGCTACTGTAAGGCTTCGCTACCTACTCGCTGGGGATTCACTACAACGAACCCTTCGCTACCTCTCTCGCTACCAGTGAAGAGGATCATTCCCATTCTGGCCAAGTCTGGGACCGTTCGCTACTAGGTCGCTACAGCGAACACTCGCGACCTGCTCGCCTAGCGAAGGTGCTAGCGAGTGTCTGCGATGTTCAAAACCCCAACTGTCCAAAATCACATAAGTCCACAAAATCATCCGATTTAATTCCAACAAGTTCCAGTAGTCTTAGCCTAACATTTCTCGACTAATCTACACCATTTATTCTCAATCTTAACCGTTAAAACTTCGATTCTACCAATTAAACCAACTTTTGCCCTAAAAGGGAAAAATGAGTAAAAACTCTCCAACAATCTAACAAACACATACATAATCACATACATTGAGAAAATAATAACATTTCACACCCTTACCCGATTAAATCGAATCCTAGATGCTTGATTTTGATGACTTCCAAGTTTTCTTCTCTTTCTCCTCTTCTCTCTTTCTTTCTCTTCCTTTTCTCTTTTTTCTATTTCTATCTCTTTTCTCTCCTCTTTCCACTTATATTCCTTCTATTCTATTTCTCTCAAAATATTCAACTTAACATTAAATACTAAATGTCTAAAATACCCTCCAATCTATTTTCTCTGAAACTCTCAAAATCGGTAAAATAACATAATATGCAAAATAACATATTAACACATAAATTCCACAATTAAAATAATAATCACCCAATTAAATAAAAAAGACTCAACAAAAATGGGAAATCAGAATCGGGGCATACAGAATGCACATTGAAACAATGACTTTATGAGAGCCAAATCCATGATTCATAATCTTTCCAGTCAAGCCACTAATGAAACCCTAAATAAACGAAACCCTTGTGGCAATCCAGAGAAGTTGATGTCGTGCCTTTATAAACCTCTGATATGGACTACTCATGACGATTTAAAACTCAACACCTCTGCCTTAAACTTGAGTATAATAACCGAAAGAAACAACCTCTGAACAATGGAAATCCAACTCAATAGCAAACCTCTGATCCCACGTCTTTAGAGCTTAACAGGTGGATGACCTATCCAAAACCCTAAGTTACCAACCCTTGAAATCTCTTAAAACAAACCCTAATTCCAAAAATCAAAACAAGCAAAAAAAGGCTAATAATATGGTTAGTTATGCATGAATGATTGACCTAAAATTATATGCAAATGGTCAAAGAATTTAAGGGTAAAATTTGGGGTATGACAGTTAGCATCCTCCATAAAAAAACAAACCGTGGGCTGAACTACAGACACTCTGATTCTTCATTTTTTTAAATGAAAGATACGTAGGCACAAGGGCCCCAATCCTTGGGGAGCACCCTAATAAAAAATCATCCATTTTCCCTTTAGCAAATAAGATCTTACTCCCTTACCTTTTCACTTTAGTCCCTTAGAAGAAAATAAACAACTTTAGCTAACTTTTTATCACGAATCGAATTAAGAGGTTCTTATTGAGTATAACAGACGTAAGGGGGGTGCTAACACATTCTCCTCAAGTAACTGAATCCCGAACCCATAATATGGTTGCGATGACCATGTTCTTTCCCTAAAAGGTTTTATCGATATTTTCCTTTCTCTCTTTGGGATAAATAAAATTCGGTGGCTACTCTGTGTTTTCCATGTTTATCGCAAAGGTCGTATCATTTTTTGAGGTGTGATAATTGGCGAATCTGCTGGGGACCACATTTCTTCATGCAAGGGAGAGTCAAGTCTAACTTTATTCGATTCGTGAGCTTTAGTTTTTTTGTTTGTTTTCTTCTTGTTTGTTTTCTCTCATTGTTTGCTTGTTTGTTTTCTTCTTGTTTGTTTTCTCTCATTGTTTGCTTGTTTGTCTTCTCGTTAATTGTTTATCCTATTATTTTCTTATGATACTATTGGTATCCTCTGGTTATTAGTCTTGTGAGATAGGCTCCCTATCCGAGCCTGAGAAAAACATAGGATTAGAATGATGGTTGTATAGTGGAAGCCCACGAGGAGTCTTCTTCGTTGGAATGATACAAAAACCCCACTTAGAGTTGATTCCCTTAGAAAAGTTATTATCATGGTGAGCCTTCATTGTGGCAGTAATGTTTTTAGGCCTGAATCGATAACTCTAAGGACCTTTTAACCATTTCCACGGTGGTTGGTAGTGTTAACTCATGAGGGTCACTCCTTCTTAGGTTGAAACTAACGCCCCAATAAGATGAGATCCCTTAAACGTATCATTATTTGGACAATGATATTTTCAACCTCGATTTATGACTCTGAGATATCTTTTAGAAACCTTTAACTCGATGGTTATGTAGTAGAGACTCACGAGGAGGCTTTCTCATTCAGACGACACGAAAATATCACCTAGAGGTGATCATTTCGAAGATGATGTTTTCTTTATAAGCCTTTGTCATGGTGATGATATCTTTGAGATGATCCATGACTCTAGGCACCTACCTATTTTAGAGCCCACCCATGAGATTCCAATAATCAGAGATACCCATTGTCTTTGCTTCAACTTCAGAATTATACTTGTGGTCCTAAAGCCTTGCATATGCATTTCATACTCATATCATAACATTCATATTCTTTAGTTTATAGGGAATTTAAGAGTTACGTTACAGGCATTTAGAAGTCATGGGATTGAAAACTAAGAATACCTACTTGTTGCGGTGAGAATCGTGATACCAAACTATTCATTAACTTGAATCCTAATTCTTAAATTCACAACCGGACTTTAATTTATCCAAAAGAAAAGGTTTAAAGAAAGAAAAACCTTTAAATGCAAAGCGAAAAGCAAGGCCTAAAGATAAGCAAAGAGAGATCTAAAGGTTCGGTGGTTGGTTATGCTTAGGGTAGGTATTTCACATCCTAAAAATCTATAGTACTCTACAGGAACCTCTTGTTAATATTTGTGTTTGCTAAAGTTTACTTACTAAAGGGAAAGTGCTAAGGGTAAAGATATAAAGTATGTACAAAGTTTGCTCGCCAAGACATCGCATCTCGTGCCTACGTATCCTGGCGGGAATGGAATCAGAGCAACCGTAGTTCCCCTAAATAGGGGTGAGGAACTCTTGACTTTGGTCAATGTTTCAAAGGGATGTAAGCATTCATAGGGAAGTACTTACATGGAGTGCGGCGACTCCTGAATCTACGTTGAGATTGTTATGGTAGAGAATGTCCACAGCGGGACGCTAAATAGAGCACGTCGACTCTAATCCTAAGGTTAGAATAAAGGGTGAAGGATGTCCACGGCGGGACGCTAAATAGAGCACGACAACTCCAATCCTAAGGTTAGGATAAAGGGTATAAATTGAGGATATCATACATAAACCAACAATGTCACACAATGTAAACAGAAGGCTCAAAACCTCAAGGGGATAATCAATGGTTTAAAAGGTGAACTATTTAAACGTGTACAAGAAAAACTATAATGCAATACTCGAATGCACAAGGGAGATAACAAAATAAGGCCCATATCAATCAAACTCAAATGGAATTAAATTTTTGGAAATGAGAGATGAGAGATAGGAGGGTACGAAACCCTAAAATGAATCATCATTTTCCCATAATGAAAAGTGTTTCTAAAATAAGAATTTTAGAACTCTTTAATCATCATATGAAAATACACATTAAAAGAAGAATTTGGAAAAAAATATCACTTAAAAGTGATTAAAAATGAAGGAGTTATGGTAAATTAAAAATTAAATGAAATTTAAATAAAAAAATTAAACCAAGTGCCTCACCCAAGGCTTGAAGCCAAGACCTTGGGGTCATAGGCCTAAAACCAAACCAACTCAGCCACCTGAAGCGTGTGAAATAATGATGGAAAAGGAGAATAAAATATTAAAATCATGAAAAAAAATCACAAAATCAATAAAAAGTGGCCTCGCTGAGGCTCGAACCCGGGTTTACAAGGCATGGTAAGTACTTAAAGGCAAGGCATTAACCACTGGGGTGGCGATACATCCATTGTATCAAGCCACCCCAGTTAAACATATACCTGACAAAGCATGTTTCTGGGCAACAATACAATGCAACTCAAAGCCAAAAGACCTCAAAACGGTTTCGTTCTAAAATCCTTAAAACTTAACCAAATTTTACAAATTAAAAGTCAAACACACTTCTTTTTTGATAAGGAAAATCATTTTGAGATGAGAATAGAAGACTCAAAGGGTGAAAAGAAAACAACTAAGGGAAATTGAAACCCTAATGTTATCATACAAAATGGTTCTAAAGTTAGGATAAAAGGGAAGTGTACCTAATGTTATCATACAAATGATGGACCTAAAGTTGAGGTCAAAGAGGGAGTATCCTAATTGTTATCATGCAAAGGATTGAAAGCCTAATGTCTCCCCTAATCCCAACTTAATTAGAAATTAAGTGGGACTAGGAATCCTAAGGGATCATGTGAACAAACATAAGTAACACTATCCAATTCAATCACAAGTGAAAACAAGACTGAAACTTAAACAAGTCTCAAGAAGAGAAAAGAAATGAAGAAGAAAGAAGAAGAATGAAGAAGATGCAAACAAGATGAACAATCATGGAAGTTCAAAGGCAAGAGGCATCAAGCAAACACACACCTCAATCATACAAGGTGAACACCAACATAATGTCAAAGCAAGAAATATGTATTCCCATGTCAAACCATATCCAAATATTTGAAATTAAAACTCGATAGAAAAACAAAGTGCCCACACACATTTAAATGCCTTAAACATATTACAAGAAGCATTGTCAATCACAAAGAAAAGTGAAATGAAGTCAAATGAGATGAGAAACAAGGTAGGGAAGTAGAAACACCATATCATATCTAATTCATGTCAATGATCACAGAAGGAAGCACAAAGAGCCAAGTCATGCACCGCATTCATAAACAAATCAATTGCTACACAAAACAAGCATGCAAGACATAACCTTAAAGGAAAAGACATGAGATTAGGGCATGAAACCAAGTGCGTGAAGAAACATCAACATGAATATCAAGTCAAGGTTCACTCATGAACACACAATAGAAGCAACAAGGATTGAATTCAAAACATGCATCAAGAACAAGTTCATATACCAAAGTCATTCTCAAAGAAAGGAGATATCCAAACAAGGACACAAATGCTCAAGTATCAACTCATCAAGGTCGGAAACAAATTTGAATGACACACATCATGTTCAAATTCAAATCAACAGTCAAACTCAAGAAGAAGAAAATTCAAGTTGAAGCACAAAAGTCAAGCAAACATCTCTCAAGTTAACTCATAAGAGAAACAGATGATCATGTGAGGAAAATGAGATAAAGTGGTCATGAAATGAACCTCTCTATATAAAAAATTGAACCTTAAACATGTCAACCAAAGCACATAAGAATCATAAAACATCCACTGAATCATCCAAGAAACAAACTCAAGAGACTAGGTCAAGACATGCACAAAAACATGGTCAAAGCAACAACAACTTGATGCGCCATCCAAAAATAGAAAAAGACCAAATAAAATCCAAATATGCATTCAAACTCAATTTATGTGTATTAATAACCAATATGCAAAATATCACAACATGGATTGCATGAAAACATCATCAATTGCATCAAACAAAATCAAGTATACAACTAGTCGAACATATTTCGAGGGTCACAAATAACCACATAAAAAACATACCAAAATGCATCATTCAAGCATCAAACAAACACCCAAACATTACTCATTTATGTGTCAAAAGGTGGTGGAGATAAAGGCTCAAGAAATCTCACAAGAGTCATCAACAACACTAACCCTAATATAAGGTTAAAATGGTAAACACCATTCACAAACAAATTAATTAAAAATAGTAAAATTAAATGAAAAATAAAATAAAAATGATCAAAAATAAATCAAGAGATAAAAGGACCAGAAACCTATTTTAAATAATTTTCAAAAGGTTTTAAAGATTAAAATAAAATGCAAAGTAAAAATGAAATAAAATAAAAAGAGTAAACAAAAGAGGGGTGTGTCGCTACTGCGAAAATCGGCTCCGGCTATGACAGAAGAGTCGCCACCATGCGTTATTTATCCCACAAAAGGGAAAGGAAACGCTCAGAGTAAACCTAACGCAAAGAGGGAAAGGAATGGTCATCGCAACCAAATCCTGGATTCGGGAGTCGGTTACACAAGGGGAAGGTATTAGCACCCCTCACGTCCGTCGTACTCGACGGGATCCACGCTTGTTTTCTATCTAAGGGTGTGTTATTCTATCTACTCTACAGGTCTGGGTTAAAAAGAAAAGAGAATGACTCGGCAAAGTATCGCACTTTATGCCTACGTATTCCCGTCTGAAACGAGAAATCAGAATCAACGTAGTTTGCCTACCTACGGGAAAGGAGGGGAAGGTTGCTCGCTAGGATATCGTATCCTATGCCTACGTACTTTCATACAACATGAAAGATCAGAGCAAACGTAGTTCGGGCTACGGAGGACACAAGTTTGTCTGACAGTTTTTTATCTCCTTAAGAAAGGGTTTTCCTGATTAAGGGTCCAAGCAGACAAAAATGACATTTGAACTTTATTTTCAGTTTTTTACGAAAGAACTGTTTTTTAGTCTGTTTGCAACTTGTACTATACTAAAGACTTGTGATCTGAGAGTGATTACGTCTCATGTCACCCTAAGGGTACCATACTAAGCATCCAGATTACTGAAGAGTGACCCTCCAGCAACCTCTTCTCAAATAGCTTAAGGCTTATAACGTACCGCACGCGTTATCCTTATTACTGTATTTTTGAATTGTTTTGAGATGAGAAGAGAAAGACGCTCTAAAAAGCCTATGGTTGAAAGGGAAACTAACCTAATGTTATCATGCATGGGTCAAAACCTAATGTCTGTCATAATTCCCTCTTGCACAGAGGAAATCAGAGATCCTAGGGGATAAACAGCAAAAGAAAGCAAGCAATTAACAGTAAACAGTAAAATGTATGCAATGCAACAGTACAAGCGAGGCAAGGGAGTCCTGCTCTACCTCGAACCTGGGAAAACAACAGGCAAAGTGAATCAACTTCACTTCAAACCTATGGGGAAAGCAACACAAACCAACAAACAATACAGAGAAAAGCAAAAGATACAGAGGATGCAGCCCAGGCAACAACACCCAACTCCTACAGCACACAACAACAGCAGTAGCAAGCCCTAAACAGCTACAGTTGCTTTGACAGCAAAAAAATGACAGCAAAGGCTTCATCTTCATGCTAGCTTCTATCTTCAAACTTCAATAAATCTTCAAGCTCCAACAAGAACACTCCAAGAAGAGGATTAATCATCAAGATCAAATTATAATGTTAAGAAACTTAATGACAACCAAAGGAAATCACTAAGAACTCAACATTGCAAAGGAAAGGTATCCTTAAAGTTCTACTCACTTGGGCATACCACTCATCCCTCCTAAGGAGAGATGGAGCTTCCCAAGGAGGACTTTATGTCATTGGATGGAATAGAGGCAAACAATGCACTCTATGTTTGAAGAAAGAATCAAAACTAGGTCTAAGGCACTTCCTAAAACCCTAATTTCCTAAGCTCCTAAAAAAAACCTCCACAAGAGGAAAAGTCTTCAACTCCAAGCTCCAATCTTCAATCCAAAGCATCTTCAATGAATCCAGAAGCTCCACCAAAAAGAACTCAAGCCTAAACCAGCTCTAAAGCAGCCAACCAAACCAAACAATCCAAAGCACTCAAGAGAGGAATCCACAAATATAAGCCACTTGTAAAGTACAACTAAAATAGAAAATGAAGTTGCAAAATTCTAATAAAATTCCTAGTGGAACATACATGTTTGAACAACCTAGTGTAAAAATATTGAAGCTTAAATCAACTTCTAAGTTATCTAAACAATTCCTACATTGAGATAGGTCAAGGGGATCCACAATTTTGGGAGGGTCCTAATCTCAATACCTAAAACAGAACCTAATGTTGTTCTAAAATTCTAATAAAAATGCTAGGGGAACATGAATATCTACCCTAAAACATACTAAAAGATCTAAGCCAGAAAGATTACCAGATGGAAGAACAAAAATAGACAAGGCAAATGAAGAATTATGCAAAAATAAAGAACCAAAATAAAATGTGAAAAATCAAATAAAATTGAAAAATGCATGGAATTGTATTTTGTTAATCCCATAAAATCATAAATTCCATAAGGTTCATGAGGATATTTTTAAAATAATTTTTGGATCAAAATTGGAATTAATATGATTTTTGGAATCAACAAACAATTAAAATAAAACAAAATGGAATAAAAATTGAATTAAAAGCTACGAAATAATAATGGCCTTCAGATGAGTGGAAAATTCAATGGATCCAAGCACTGCAGTGATGCCACGAGATTTAGTGAAACGGCAGTGTTTTGCCATCAGAAATTTAAAACCAACTTTAAGTCATGTGCGTTGGATCTAGCCTGTAGTCAAAGGTCAAGTGATGATCCAAGGGCAATGAGGTTATCTCCTTCACAAAACTGGTCATCAGAATGGAGATTCAGGCTGGTGGTTGGTGGTGGCTGGAGAAGATTCCAGTTGTCTTCTCCGGCGAGGGTTCATGTGCAGGTCATCAAAAATGACAAAGTCTCTATCAATTTTGCTCAGAATTTCACGTACATTCCAAATATCTCATCGAAATCCTCTAGATCAGGCTAGGTTTCAAAATACGAATCAACTTTCATAGATCATATCAATTTGGATCATCACCAAAATCTAAATTATTGGTATAGAAATCATCCTCACGTTGCATACATCATCCTGATCTAAATAACTTGCATTAACTCCTTATGAATCAAGAGATTCGAACTCAAACAATTTTGGTATGTCATCTTCAATCATCACCAAATGCTTCCAGATCAAGCCTAAAACGATCTATGTCTTGTCTAGATCCTAACCACAGGTCTAAAACTATCTAACTCATGCTAAATCATGCTGAATTTTGAGAGATGCTAACCTGGTATAGATCTGTTGACAGAGGTACTTGGAGCTCGTTGCTTGCTTTAAAAGGCTCCAGATAGCTTCAATGATCCAAGAGGAAGAACTTGCACACCTCAATTTGGCTTGAATTGGTCTGAATCACAAAACACGATTTCAATTTGCAGTTGTGGAATTTCAAATGCTCTCTCTGGTTCTGGCGTGAAATGAGGTTCAACCTTGACCTGAACTCATTCTAATCAATATACAGAAGAGTTTCATGGGCTTTTGGATCCAAATTGAAGCCCAAAACAGTGCATTGCAATTTCTGGTTTTTTCATTCAAGTGCAATGTACCAGTCGTGCTTTGCAAGCTTTTCCTTGTTCCAGAAGGTTCCAACACATTGCAAATTGCATTTGGAGTGAATTTGAATTGGTAGAATGGACTGAATTGCTTTGTGTATTGATTTGGTAATGTAACTTGCAAATGAAGCAACTACATGGCAACTTCCAAAACTTGAACTGAACTCAAAATTCTGTTAAAACCAAAGTGTTTGAAATGTGATTTCCAATCAGAAAATGTACCCACTTGCTTGGTTTGAGGCATCTAGCACAAAATCACATTTTCCCCTCCTTTCCATATTTGAATTTCCTTCATTTTCAAGCCATTTCAAGTGACTTTTTAATATGAGCCAAAACAAACTCTCATGACCACTTGATTGCACTCAAAACATCATTTTAAGCAAGTTCCATGTTGAAAAAATTTCCATTTGAAACTTGCAAGTTGGAGATATGGACCTATGATTGAAAATGACCTATAATCTCACTTTCCCAAAATACCCCTGACTTGTAAACCTCATAACTTGAGTTCTACAAATAAGATGGAGGACTTATAGTACAATTTAGAAATATAAGATCATGAGGAACAACTTTCATGTTGACCAAAAGTTCAGGTGACACCTCATTCTAGGTCAAAAATAACCTTGAAGTCAGAGGATTTTCACAGACAAATTTCAGAAGCATCTGAGGACCTGTAACTTGTCCGGACCATAACTTGAGTTCTATAAATCCCCTTGAGGACTTCTAGTACTCAAATTAAAAGGTATTGAGATGCTCTACAAGTTTCATTTTGGCCAAAGATACATTTGAAACTTGTATCTTGACTTATGTGGTTTTGAAGTTAGGCACTAAACAGGGGATTTTGCACTGAAACCCTAATTTAGCAACTTCCCACATTCTTGATTCTTCTTGATTTGATCTTGGCACAACACCACAAATGTCTTATCATATCATTTTATGAACTTCATGACCTAAAATTAGGCTTTGATACTCTTCAATTGTCCAGTTGACCTAGAACTGATCCAGATGAAACCCTAATTGCTTGCACCTCAACTATGGCTCTTGCATTTGACACAATGACTTGATTTAGCTCCAACATGGATCTCTAGGCACTCCGTGAGCTCTATACACATCTCATATTCACACCTCATGCTTCACATCCCATTGATGGTCCTCAGCTGATCAAGACCTCCCACCACCTCCTGATGACTTGGATGACTTCTCAAGCTTGGATAAGATTTCTTGCTAGGCTTCTCTTGATAATAATCACACTTGATCCCCTGTTGGATGAATGATATGCCATGATATGCAAATGATAGAACTATGCAAATGATAATGCAATGAAACATAAACTAGGTAAAAGATGTTGAGCAAATTTTGGGGTGCAACAGCTGCCCCTATTCAAACGGCTTGGACCCGACTGGGTGAAGAGAGAACGACCTTCAAACAATCGAGGTAAAAGACGGTTGAATACCAAGAAACCCGGGAATTTGCCAACTGCAGACACGAACTGCACAAACTACTTAGAAAACAAAATCCACCAAATTATACTCCATCCTTGCTATGGGGACTAATTTTGTCAATACGAAAATACAACTTCTCTGCCTATCATAGCAGTACTTGATTCTGGTAACTCACTATATATAGCGTCTCTGTCTATTTACAGCAGCTTATCCTTCAATGCAAACACAACTTCTCTGTCTAATCACAGTATCTTTTTCTAATCACATGACTCTATCACTCAAATGGGTATGAATATCTCTGTTAACAGAATACAATCTTTTCTTACGCTTTTACTGGGGAAATAACTCTGCCAACAACACAGGGAATAACTTTGGCGACTTCCACTGAGGAAATAGTTTTATCAACAAATAAGAAATAACTCTGCCAATAATACAGGAAAATAACTCTGCCAATAATACAGGAAAATAACTCCGTCACCACTACGGGAAATAACTCTGCCAATAATACAGGAAAATAACTCTGTCACCACTACGGGAAATAACTCTGCCAATAATACAGGAAAATAACTCTGTCACCACTACGGGAAATAACTCTGCCAATAATACAGGAAAATAACTCCGTCACCACTACGGGAAATAACTCTGTCCGATACAGGAAACAACTCTGTCCGATACAGGAAAATAACTCTGTCACCACTACGGGAAAATAACTCTGTCCGATACAGGAAAATAACTCTGAATACAGCTTCTCTGCCTATCTTTGCAGTAGCTAACCCCATCAATCAAATGGGTAACAAAATACTGGTCCAATCTTCAAACTTTTAGCGCGGACATGGCAACAAATCTGAGAAGGACTCTACTGGAGATTTTCGGAACCCAAATTGCCAGATACCTACTTCGACATAAGCGGCAACTTCAGAAATCTTGACTCACGAAATCTTTTGATATTGACGTAACAACATCTTTGAAGAAATACTCAGCTGGAGGGGTAAGAGAAACTAATCCAAGCAACTCTGTGGGGAATAAGACAAACATTATCATTACACGTCTCACGTTGAGACCTTGCTTATCTGGTAATTAATTTGAGCAAGAGCTACCTCCACCTGCAGGGAAAAGAACACTTGAAAACAAAAAAGTTAACCAACCTGGCTTATGTTTCAAAATGCGTATGTTTGACAATGGCGTAATGCTCCATTCGACATGGAAATGCTACGCGTGTGGGTAGATGCAAATATGATGATATATGCAAATGATAATGTAGGCTCAAACTGTTGAGAGACACTCTGGTATGAAATGGCTGAGAACAAAACCAACTTCGCTGGGGATGAACGGGTATCACAAAGTATTCCGGCAAAATAAATGCCGGAAACAACAACCAACTCTGCTGGGGAGAGATCAGATATTTGGGAGGAAAACACAAACCCTGCTGGGGAAAGATGAGACCCTTCTGGGGGAAGAACTACACTGTCGGGACACAATCTACAAACTCAAAGCTACAAACTCTGCTGAGGACAATCATCCTGACGAAAGAATGAAAAAATGCGGGGAAAGGAATAACCATCCTTTGGGGAGGCGTCCTCTGCCGGGGATATTGATTTTGACCTGCTGGGGATATCCTATGGACAACTTCCATGAGGATACTCTTCAGGCGACATTCCTGGTGATACTCTCTCGGGGAGGACAATTCCACATCTGGTAGGAATAAGCGCCATCTCCACTCTCTGGGGATAAGATACGACTTGCTAAGGAACGACATCAACTGAAGTCAGGTCCTACATCAAGAGACTTTGGTTGTGGGAATACACTTCCTGACTGTTTGCTTCAAAGGTAAGGACCCTGCAAAACACAAACGAGACAAAACAAATCTACACAACAAAATCTATCCAAGTTAATATCCGTGACATTCATTCAGTCAATTCGAAGTTTTAGCAATTATTGGCAAGGGCCAGCAAGTTTATGCAAGTGCAAGTTCATCAAAAACATCGGCGTTTTTCACAAACAAAACAGTAAAGAACAAGCATTAAGTACTGAATAACATGCTTTATTGAATGAGCCTGTAAATAGGCAAAGCTTTGTACACTGGATGTAACTCCTGAAAAGAGGAAATTACGCACAAGCAAAATACAATATATGCACAAGAAGCACAAAGAAAGATACAAAACAAATTTGATATACATGTCGGCAATGTGGTACAGACAAACACCATGAGCTGATTCTCCTATGACTCGCCCGACTATGGTGCTTGCCCGATACTCGATCTTCGGAAGAGATTGTTTTAGATGAACGACCCTCAGGTATTCCCAAACCACCAAGCAATGCAGTATCAAACTCGGACCGCAGTCATTTGCTTTTTTCAATCCCTAACTTTTGCGTGAATCGCCCTTTGCGGGTTTTCAATTCACCGGGATACCCCTTTTTGCCGAAGTCGCCCTTTTCAGGTTTTCGACTTCGCGGGTGTACATCTTTTCAATTTTATCCCTAACTTTTGCCCGAACCTTTTATTCCCTTTTTTATGGTTCGCCGGGATGCCCCATTTTTGCCTGGACTCTCTTTTTCTGTCCAGCGGGTCTCTTTAAGCAAAGTATTTTTTAACTGCGTCCGAGTTCACAAGAGACGTAAAGTCCTCACCATCCATGGTGAATAACAACAAGGCTCCTCCAGAGAAAACCTTTCTGACGACATATGGACCCTCGTAGTTGGGAGTCCATTTGCCCCTGTGATCCGATTGTGGTGGGAGAATCCTTTTCAACACAAGATCGCCTGTCTGAAAGCTTCGAGGGCATACCTTCTTATCGTAAGATTTCTTCATCCGGCTCTGATACAATCGACCATATGCTAGAGAAGCCAATCTCCTCTCATCCATTAAATTGAGCTGGTTTAGTCTATCTTTTACCCATTCTGCCTCATCAAGTTGGACATCGCGTAAAAACCTCAAAGAAGGAATCTCAACCTCCAATGGTAACACTGCCTCCATGCCATACACCAATGAGAAAGGGGTTGCCCCGATTGACGTGTGTACCATCGTACGATAACCGTGCAAAGCGAAAGGCAACATCTCATGCCAGTCCTTGTAAGTCACAACCATCTTCTGAACAATCTTCTTTATGTTCTTATTGGCCGCTTCGACAGTGTCATTCATCTTGGGCCGATAAGGAGAAGAGTTGTGATGCTCGATCTTGAAATTCTGACACAGCTCTTTCATCATCTTGTTATTCAAGTTTGAACCGTTGTCGGTGATAATCCACTCTGGGATTCCATATCTGAAGATAATATCTCTTTTGATAAATCTGGCTACCACTTGTTTGGTGACATTAGCATATGACGCTGCTTCCACCCATTTGGTGAAGTAATCAATAGCTACCAAAATGAACCGGTGTCCGTTTGATTCCGTGGGCTCAATCTTGCCAATCATATCAATTCCCCACATCGAGAAAGGCCACGGTGATGACATAACATTCAGAGGGCTCAGAGGCACATGAATTTTATCCGCATAAATTTGACATTTATGGCACTGCTTCGCAAACTTGAAATAATCTGTTTTTATCGTTAGCCAATAGTAACCTGCCCGCAACAGTTTTCTCGTCATTGCATGTCCACCAGCATGCGTACCAAATGTACCTTCATGGATCTCTTCCATGAGCAACTTAGCCTCTTTCTCGTCCACACATCGCAACAACATCAAGTCGTGGTTTCTCTTGTACAGGACGCCATCCGGATTCAAATAAAAATTGTCAGCCAATCTCCTAAGAGTCTTCTGATCTCGACTGGACGCCCCAGCCGGATACTCTTGGTTCTTCAGGAAATTCTGGATATCAAAATACCACGGTTTGCCATCGGATGCTTCCTCAATGGCGAATATGAAGGCGGGCCTATCAAGGTGAGAGATAGCAATCATGGGAGCTTCATTCCAGAAGTTAACTTTATACATTGAAGACAACGTCACAAGAGCGTCGGCCATCTGATTTTCTGCTCGTGGCACGTGATGCAATTCTACTTTGTCAAAAAAAGGCAACAATCTCCTTGCATAATTCATATAGGGTATCAGATTGGGCTGCCGCGTCTCCCATTCTCCTTTAATCTGGTTGACCACTAGAGCAGAGTCCCCGTATACATCAAGATATTTGATTCTCAAATCAATAGCCTTCTCAAGACCCATGATGCACGCCTCATATTCAGCCTCATTATTGGTAACTGGAAATGTCAATCTGGAAGTAAAGGGAATGTGCGTCCCTTGAGGAGTAGTGATAATTGCCCCTATTCCACTACCGTAGGAGTTAACAGCGCCATCAAATATCAACTGCCGTTTGGAACCCAATTCTGGACCTTCATCCGGCAACGACTCATCACAATCTTTCATTTTCAAGTACATGATATCCTCGTCAGGAAAATCAAACCTCATTGGTTGATAATCTTCAATTGGCTGCTCCGTTAGGTACTCTGACAGAACACTACCTTTGATAGCCTTCTGAGAAACATATTGTATATCATATTCTGTCAGCACCATCTGCCATCGAACAATCCTCCCGGAGAGTGCTTGCTTTTCAAATACGTATTTGATCGGATCCATCTTTGAAATTAGCATGGTTGTATGGTTTAACATGTACTGTCTCAAACGTTTGGCAGCCCAGGCTAACGCACAACACGTATTTTCGAGCATTGAGTAACGGGATTCACAATCTGTGAAATTTTTACTCAAGTAGTAAATCGCACGCTCTTTACGTCCAGTCTCGTCATGTTGACCGAGAACACAACCCATACTATCCTCAAGAACCATCAAATACATAATCAATGGTCTCCCGGCTACTGGGGGTATCAATATTAGAGGTTCCTGCAAATATTCTTTTATCTTTTCAAACGCCCTTTGACAATCTTCATTCCAGGTCACAGCCTGATTCTTTTTCAACAATTTGAATAATGGCTCGCATGTAGCGGTTAGGTGAGATATGAACCGAGCAATGTAGTTCAACCTCCCTAAAAACCCATACACTTCTTTTTCTATTTTAGGCGTTGGCATTTCTTGTATTGCCTTTATCTTAGCAGGATCAACTTCAATTCCTTTTTCGCTCACAATAAACCTCAATAGTTTACCAGATCTCACCCCGAAGGTGCACTTGTTAGGATTTAACCTCAACCTGAATTTCCTAAGCCTCTTGAACAATTTCAGCAGATTAACCAAATGTTCATCCTCCGTCTGGGATTTGGCAATCATATCGTCAACATAAACCTCAATCTCTTTATGCATCGTCATGAAAGAGCATCGTCATTGCACGTTGATATGTTGCCCCAGCGATCTTCAAACCAAAGGGCATCACTTTGTAGCAAAATGTTCCCCATGGGGTAATGAAGGTTGTTTTCTCCATGTCTTCTGGCGCCATTTTTATCTGATTGTAACCCGAGAAGCCATCCATGAAGGAGAACACGGAAAATTGAGCAGTGTTATCGACCAGCACATCGATATGAGGAAGCGAAAAGTCGTCCTTTGGGCTCGCCTTATTCAAATCACGATAGTCTACGCACATCCGCACCTTACCTTCTTTCTTTGGTACCGGTACTATATTGGCGACCCATGAGGGATAAGTTGTAACAGCAAGGAAACCGACATCCCACTGTTTATGAACTTCCTCCTTAATCTTCACAGACATATCTGGTCTGGTTCTTCTGAGTTTCTGCTTAACAGGCGGACATTCTTCTCGCAATGGCAGACGATGAACAACCATGTCAGTATCCAATCCTGGCATATCCTTGTACAACCAAGAAAAGATATCACTGTACTCTTGCAACATCTCAATCAGACCTTTCTTGATGTCGCTTTGCAGTGCAGCCCCTATCCGGATGTTCCTGACAACTCCCTCGGACCCCACGTTGATAACCTCAATCTCTTCCTGATGAGGCAGAGTGATTCTTTCTTCCTGTTTCAATAGTCGAGTCAACTCCTCTGGCAAGTCGCTATCCTCAACAATCTCTTCCTCAGCTTGAAATACCGGGTGCTCGAAGTCAAAGCGAGTCATAGGAAGTTTGTGTTCGGTGTCATCTGAAATATGAATCCTGCAAAGGAAATGGTTAAATGCTTCAAATGAGTGCAAACAAAGCTCATAACCACGTTGCCATTTATTGTTAAAATAAAAACAAGAAAAACAGGGAGCACAAAATTTGCATGAGAAAAACGCCTTTATTCAATGATTAAACAGTGCATACACATAAGCAGGTGGCCCTAAAACAAAATCACAGTGCCCCGGGTAGGACACAAGATTATACAATAATCAATAAAACAAATCATTACTGTTTTGTAGTCACTGAGACAATTTCCCGGATGGACCAGTTGCAGAGACTTTATCCTGGCACGCTAGGCTTGATCCACGTGTCCATATTGCAATCACTATCTCCGTCTTCAGAGTCGGAAACATCATTAATCGTCTCAAAGCAGACTCCCTTTGGAGTAATTACCACCGATCCTTTGAACTTGGGTGCTTTCTGTGAAGAAAATGCTGATGTTGGGCGATACCCTAGTCCAAACTTGTCCATCTTGACAGGAATTTCCAGTACTTAACCCCAACCCTTGGTCTCACTAGTTTGAACCAACGCTTGAGCGTTTTTGTACGAAGCCACAACAACCTCTAGCCCTTTGCTGGGAACACTGGACTTGTCTTTGATTTACAACCCTTCAAAGGCTTGGCAGGGCGTTTCATGGATTTCTCCATCCACTTCAACGTACTTGAATGAGGAGAGATGACTGACCAAGATGTCCTCTTCCCCACAAATAGTAACGATGCCACCACCGACTTCAAACTTAAGCTTCTGATGCAGCATGGACGTCACAGCCCCTGCAGAGTGTATCCACGGACGCCCAAGTAAACAACTATAAGCTGGATGAATATCCATGATATAAAATTCAGTGTCGAATATTTCTGGCCCGACCTGCAACGGCAACGTTATCGATCCAAACACCGACCTTCTCGTTCCATCAAACGCCCTCACAACCAAGTCACTTGGCGTGCAAATAATTCCCCGAATATCTAACTTCATCATAGCCTTCTTAGGCAATACATTCAGAGATGATCCGGTATCCACAAGAACGTGCGACATTATGGTGCCCCGGCATTCCATCGATATGTGCAAAGTCATATTATGCTCTCGGCCTCTGGGTGTTAGATCAAAATCAGTGAAACCCAAACTATGTCCAGCATTGACATGCGCCAGTACCCCCTCTAGCTGGTTGACAGAAAACTCCTGAGGTACAAATGACGTGTCCAATATCTTCAACAAAGCATTTCGATGAGCCTCAGAACAAAGCAACAAAGATAGGATTGAAATTTTTGAGGGTGTCTGTTGTAAGTGCTCAACAATCTTATAATCGCTCTTGCGAATTAGCCTCATGAGCTCTTCTACGTCCTTGAGCGACGTGTATTTCTCTTTCAACTGGGATGGTCCACTTTCATTCACCTTGGCTTTTCCTTTAGCAATCTTCTCTGCTTCAACTTCAGGTGCGGTGAAGATTCTTCCACTACGGGTCATGCCTCTCGTTCCAACAACATTGTCAACTGCCCCTGCCGGCTGGCTATTCACCTCAATTTTTTCTCCATTACAGTATGCTTCTAACCCATATGTCCATGGAACAACTTTTGTACTCTCAAAAGGAACGAGTCCTGCTTTTGTTATTGTGATAGTCAGCCGCTTGGCGAGCGCCGATATCGTAATAGTCTTCCTTGGGATCGTAACCGTTGCAATCTCATCCTGCTTTTCAAACAATGCCTCAACAGGCTTCTTAATAGCAGTCCGATCAAATTGCAAAATCCCCTCATCTATCATGGCTTGGATACCTCTTTTCAAATTAGCGCAACCCCCTGGTTGGGTCCAGCAATCCAGACAATATTCGTCACATCTGGGGAATACGCCCCATTTCAACAATCTGCTTTTAACACAACTCAACAATGTCTTCAATTCATTCACATCCATAACCAAGTTCAAATTCTCTTCCGTTAGGATAGCATTCACTCCATGATTCAGCATGGGTTGTTGTACAATATTGGGACCATCCTGACCAAAGTTAATGGCCTTACTATCAAGCAAATCTTGAACCTTATGTTTGAAAGCATGACAACCTTCAATATCATGTCCAGGCGCCCCGGAATGAAAATCACAATGTTTACCAGCGTCGAAACCAAATGGAGGAGTGCCCGTCAACGGGGCCATCATTCTCTTTTCAACCAAATTCAAACCCAACAGCGTTTGAAGCAGTTCAGCATAAGTTGAAGGAGGTGCTTCAAATACTCTCTTTGGCCTACCCTCTTGAATTCTACGCTGAGCAGGGTGCATTCTCTGTTGTTGCGGCTGTTGTTGCCGTTGCTGCTGTTGTTGTTTTTGCTGAGGTATCGGGATAGTAACACTAGCAACTTGTTGTGGCTGGTACGGATTCCTACCTCTTCCACGACCTCGACCACAATATACCGCACTGGGGTCGCCTTGTCTCCTTCCACCAAAGTCTTTCCTTGCACCTCCAGCTGAGGTGGATTCACCTGCCTGAATCTTCCCAATCTTAATTCCATTTTCAATCCGTTCTCCCATGAGAATCATGTCAGAGAAACTACCCATCGAGACATTGAGCAATTTGTCGTAATACATTCCAGAGAATGTTCCAATAAACATATCAATAAACTCTCTTTCAACCAAAGGGGGATGCACCCTAGCCGCAATATCACGCCAGCACTGCGCATACTCCTTGAAACTCTCACCATTCTTCTGAGACAAACTCTGCAGCTGGACCCTATTTGGCGCCAAGTCACTATTATATTGGTAATGTCACTATTCCATTGCCATTGCCATCACCGGCACCAACTCCACCAATTGTGGGAACGACCACTGTAGGTATCCCATCCTCCTTGCGAGGAGTTCCAACAGAGTGATAATCAGTATTTCCATTCGCCCGCACCAGCAGCGGTTGCACCAGAGTCTGGAGATTCTCCTGGCCCTTGGCCACAGTTTCCATTGCTTGCATGAAAAGTGCCAACTTCTCACGAATTTCCTGCATCTCGACTTGAACTTGATCCATGATTCTCTTGCAGTTGTTCCTGGTAGAATAACGATGCGTTCTCTGGTTGTCAATCCTGAAACCTTTGAGATGCAGGAAATAAGATACAGATTCAAAAAATACCGGTCATGCAATATGAGTATGCAGATGCAAATGTATAAGTATGCCACAGGTTATATTCCCCCCTATTCTAGTTTCAGAGAGAAGGCCATCACGACAATGGAGTCCCAATCAAGCAAGCAAGGAATCAGAAAAACCTCATACATAAACAAATGCCAAGAGGCAAAGTACAAGAATACAACTGAATACAACTGAAGAGACCTCGGCCAACAATCCTGGCGATGGTCAAAATGCAGTCAACATAGCAAAAATACAAGGGAAATACAAAGAAATATCAGGACAGATGGCGCGCCCGAAACTCCTCTAATAACCTCAGCGTCTCCGGATGACCTGGTCTGGACAATAATCCTCGTATCAATGATGTCTGTCGTCTAACAGTGGTCCTCAACCTCTTGGCATCGTCCTTGCAGGTTCCTTTGCCAAAACACTCGTCGAGTCTGCATCTCTTGAAGTCGGCCTTCAATTCACAACCTCTCAGCTCTTTGCCAAGGTCACTCACTCTAAACTCAACAACGCTCCTAAGTGATGCCTCTTCAGCAATCTTCACATCCTGGGCTTTAATCTACGCCTCTAGCGTGGCAATCTGCAGCTTCAGCCCATCTTCACGCTCCTTCCGCTTGGTAAGCATGGTATTCCACAATGTTTCCCACTTGCCGAGTCGGGAATAAGCTTTATTTAAGAGTTCCTTCTTAGAAGCAAGCACCTTGCTAACACCGTTCAAGGCTACTCCCACTTTTTCCCTCTTGTTGGTCTCTTTAGTCAAATCTAAACCCAACCTATTAATCAACTCAGTCTGTTCCTTCACAGTGAAGGTAGCTTCAATCTTCTCATGACGCAATTGGAAGATCTCTTTCTCTAACTCATCATTGGCTTTCTTCAATTCTTCGTTTTCAGCCAACAATTTGTTATACTTTTCAATCTCTACCGAAGTAGGTGCCTCAATCACTGGAAGATACAAAGGTTCCACAGCAGGATATGGCATCAAGGAAATACTAGCTCTCTCGTGGATCCAAGCCAAATAAGGACCATAAGCTTTGCTGTTGCTCTTACCAAGCAAAGCTTTCCCTCTCCTATGGATGTCAATCCATGCATATCTCAATCTGATCAAAACAACCTCGTCTAATAAGCCCGTGAGATACAGAGATTCCTGTATCTCAACCTCAATAGGAGCATATCTCAAGGCATAACCAAACTGTCTCACCAGCAGAGAAGGGTTATAGTTGATACAGCCTTTCCGTCCAATCAAAGGGACATTCGGAAAGCCACTGCAACTATATATAATATCAGTGCCAAGCATACTCCGATCAAACCAAATGATGTTCTCAGCAGACAGCCCCATCAACCGGGAAGACCAATCCAAAGTATCAACAACATCAACAAAAGGTCTTGTCTTCGGAAGATGCCCTTGGAACCACCTGTACAAGAGAGGAAGATAGCAAGAAACATTCTTGCCATGATGTTTCTCATTCTTATAGTGAATAGAATGATAAACATCACCCAAGAGAGTAGGAACTGGATTCTTCGAGGCAAGAATCAAGAAGGCATCTGAGTCAACAAAATCTGGCACATTGGGAAACAAGACAATCCCATAGACGCAGACAGCTAGAATGGCACTGAAGGCAACCCAACATCCACTCTTCGCGCACTATGTAGCCTTCTCAACCAGGACAGACAGGTGAAAACCATAAGCTCCGTTCAGCTTGACCAAACCTTCAGGGAACTCAGAAGCGTCTAAACTGACAACCTCAACAAGTGTAGCCAACTCAGGCTCAACATCAACATGTATAAAGGGCATCTGGTCCAACACAGGAACTCCCAACATAACAGATTACTCCTCTAAAGTGGGTTCCAGAATATAGTCAGGGAACAGGAAGCATCTCAGCCGAGGCTCATAAAACTGCATCAAAGTATACACCCCAGTCATCTCAAATGCTAAAGGCCTGTACAACAAACTAAGCAATCTCCCATAAGATACTCTGAACTCAGCCCTCACTCTCTCATCTGCTAGAGCAACTAATCCCAGCAAGGAACTGATATCTGGCGAATGCAACCGGTAAGCAACTGTCCTCTTCAGGGACTCCATGTCTGGCCAGAAAATACACTAGAATCAGAGGGGAATGATCACACCTGCAACATAAATACACATTAATGAAATGCAAACATGAAAATGCACATGCATATGCAAATAGGAGATCAAGTGCAATGCTGATGAACTGTGCTGCTCTGTACTAAAGCCTGAGAACCATCGAATCTTCGCCTCAAACCAAACCAACCACTCAAAAGAACCCTGTAACCATATCTCACTAACAGAGATAAATCAGGTACTCTGAGGTCAAAGGTTTCCTGCAAACAGACCTACTTACCCCTCACAGGTATGTACTTAACTTGCAGACGAGGTACGGCATTCTATGCGGGTTCAACGTCACAGACTTTCAAGAGCAATGATACGATACCCAGAAGGTGTGGCATCATCATCCCCTGAAGCGGCCTCACTTAGTCGAATCCCAATTGATAGGTCCCCAGAGTCGACAATCCTCGGGTTAGACAACTTGTTGAGCCCTAAGGGCCAGGCAAGAAGCATCAAAGAGAATCTCGTCCGAGCGCAGATTTCGCGGCTAGCTGGTGCGAGCTAAGCAAGCAGGCTAACCACTACTCTCTACTTCTAAGTCTATGTGCAAACTCAAGCCCAGGTCCGGCTTATCTCTCAATCTAACCCTCTTCCCAGCACAACAATAATAATAGAGTACTGAAAGTAAAGGCAGAAAGGTAAATACATACAAAACCCCAAACGGGAAAACAAGCGCTAGGATTGACTCGCATAGGGAACCGTTGGGGTCCCCAGCAGAGTCGCCAGTTGTCGCTAATGCGAAAATCGGCGCCGACTATGACAGAAGAGTCGCCACCGTGCGTTATTTATCCCACAAGAGGGAAAGGAAACGCTCAGAGTAAACCTAACGCAAAGAGGGAAAGGAATGGTCATCGCAACCAAATCCTGGATTCGGGAGTCGGTTATGCAAGGGGAAGGTATTAGCACCCCTCACGTCCGTCGTACTCGACGGGATCCACGCTTGTTTTCTATCTAAGGGTGTGTTATTCTATCTACTCTACAGGTCTGGGTTAAAAAGAAAAGAGAATGACTCGGCAAAGTATCGTACTTTATGCCTATGTATTCCCGTCTGAAACGAGAAATAAGAGTCAACGTAGTTCGCCTACCTACGGGAAAGGAGGGGAAGGTTGCTCGCTAGGATATCGCATCCTATGCCTACGTACTTTCATACAGCATGAAAGATCAGAGCAAACGTATTTCGGGCTACGGAGGACACAAGTTTGTCTGACAGTTTTTTATCTCCTTAAGAAAGGGTTTTCCTGATTAAGGGTCCAAGCAGACAAAAATGACATTTGAACTTTGTTTTCAGTTTTTTACGAAAGAACTGTTTTTTAGTCTGTTTGCAACTTGTATTGTACTAAAGACTTGTGATCTGAGAGTGACTACGTTGCATGTCACCCTAAGGGTACCATACTAAGCATCCAGATTACTGAAGAGTGACCCTCCAACAACCTTTTCTCAAATAGCTTAAGGCTCATAACGTACCGCACGCGTTATCCTTATTACTGTATTTTTGAATTGTTTTGAGATGAGAAGAGAAAGACGCTCTAAAAAGCCTATGGTTGAAAGGGAAACTAACCTAATGTTATCATGCATGGGTCAAAACCTAATGTCTGTCATAATTCCCTCTTGCACAGAGGAAATTAGAGATCCTAGGGGATAAACAGCAAAAGAAAGCAAGCAATTAACAGTAAACAGTAAAATGTATGCAATGCAACAGTACAAGCGAGGCAAGGGAGTCCTGCTCTACCTCGAACCTGGGAAAACAACAGGCAAAGTGAATCAACTTCACTTCAAACCTATGGGGAAAGCAACACAAACCAACAAACAATACAGAGAAAAGCAAAAGATACAGAGGATGCAGCCCAAGCAACAACACCCAACTCCTACAGCACACAGCAACAACAGTAGCAAGCCCTAAACAGCTACAGTTGCTTTGACAGCAAAAAAATGACAGCAAAGGCTTCATCTTCATGCTAGCTTCTATCTTCAAACTTTAATCAATCTTCAAGCTCCAACAAGCACACTCCAAGAAGAGGATTAATCATCAAGATCAAATTATAATGTTAAGAAACTTAATGACAACCAAAGGAAATCACTAAGAACTCAACATTGCAAAGGAAAGGTATCCTCAAAGTTCTACTCACTTGGGCATACCACTCATCCCTCCTAAGGAGATATGGAGCTTCCCAAGGAGGACTTTATGTCATTGGATGGAATAGAGGCAAACAATGCACTCTATGTTTGAAGAAAGAATCAAAACTAGGTCTAAGGCACTTCCTAAAACCCTAATTTCCTAAGCTCCTAAAAAAAAAACCTCCACAAGAGGAAAAGCCTTCAACTCCAAGCTCCAATATTCAATCCCAAGCATCTTCAATGAATCCAGAAGCTCCACCAAAAAGAACTCAAGCCTAAACCAGCTCTAAAGCAGCCAACCAAACCAAACAATCCAAAGCACTCAAGAGAGGAATCCACAAATACAAGCCACTTGTAAAATACAACTAAAATAGAAAATGAATTTGCAAAATTCTAACAAAATTCCTAGGGGAACATACATGTTTGAACAACCTAGTGTAAAAAGATTGAAGCTTAAATCAACTTCTAAGTTATCTAAACAATTCCTACATTGAGATAGGTCAAGGGGATCCACAATTTTGGGAGGGTCCTAATCTCAATACCTAAAACAGAACCTAATGTTGTTCTAAAATTCTAATAAAAATGCTAGGGGAACATGAATATCTACCCTAAAACATACTAAAAGATCTAAGCCAGAAAGATTACCAGATGGAAGAACAAAAATAGACAAGGCAGATGAAGAATTATGCAAAAATAAAGAACCAAAATAAAATGTGAAAAATCAAATAAAATTGAAAAATGCATGGAATTGCATTTTGTTAATCCCAGAAAATCATAAATTCCATAAGGATCATGAGGATATTTTTAAAATGATTTTTGGATCAAAATTGGAATTAATATGATTTTTGGAATCAACAAACAATTAAAATAAAACAAAATGGAATAAAAATTGAATTAAAAGCTACGAAATAACAATGGCCTTCCGATGAGTGGAAAAGTCAATGGATCCAAGCGCTGCAGTGATGCCACGACATTTAGTGAAACGGCAGTGTTTTGCCATCAGAAATTCAAAACCAACTTTAAGTCATGTGCGTTGGATCTAGGCTGTAGTCAAAGGTCAAGTGATGATCCAAGGGCAATGAGGTTATCTCCTTCACAAAACTGGTCATCAGAATGGAGATTCAGGCTGGTGGTTGGTGGCGGCCGGAGAAGACTCCGGTTGTCTTCTCTGGCGAGGGTTCATGTGCAGGTCATCAAAAATGACAAAGTCTATATCAATTTTGCTCAGAATTTCACGTACATTCCAAATATCTCATCAAAATCCTCTAGATCAGGCTAGGTTTCAAAATACGAATCAACTTTCAGAGATCATATCAATTTGGATCATCACCAAAATCTAAACTATTGGTATAGAAATCATCCTCACGTTGCATACATCATCCTGATCTAAACAACTTGCATTAACTCCTTATGAATCAAGAGATTCGAACTCAAACAGTTTTGGTATGTCATCTTCAATCATCACCAAATGCTTCTAGATCAAGCCTAAAATGATCTATGTCTTGTCTAGATCCTAACCACAGGTCTAAAACTATCTAACTCATGCTAAATCATGCTGAATTTTGGGAGATGCTAACCTGGTATAGATCTGTTGACAGAGGTACTTGGAGCTCGTTGCTTGCTTCAAAAGGCTCCAGATAGCTTCAATGATCCAAGAGGAAGAACTTGCACACCTCAATTTGGCTTGAATTGGTCTGAATCACAAAACACGATTTCAATTTGCAGCTGTGGAATTTCAAATGCTCTCTCTGGTTCTGGCGCGAAATGAGGTTCAACCTTGATCTGAACTCATTCTAATCAATATATAGAAGAGTTTCATGGGCTTTTGGATCCAAATTGAAGCCCAAAACAGTGCATTGCAATTTCTGGTTTTTTCATTCAAGTGCAATGTACCAGTCGTGCTTTGCAAGCTTTTCCTTGTTCCAGAAGGTTCCAACACATTGCAAATTGCATTTGGAGTGAATTTGAATTGGTAGAATGGACTGGATTGCTTTGTGTATTGATTTGGTAATGTAACTTGCAAATGAAGCAACTACATGGCAACTTCCAAAACTTGAACTGAACTTAAAATTCTGTTAAAACCAAAGTGTTTGAAATGTGATTTCCAATCAGAAAATGTACCCACTTGCTTGGTTTGAGGCATCTAGCACAAAATCACATTTTCCCTCCTTTCCATATTTGAATTTCCTTCATTTTCAAGCCATTTCAAGTGACTTTTTAATATGAGCCAAAACAAACTCTAATGACCACTTGATTGCACTCAAAACATCATTTTAAGCAAGTTCCATGTTGAAAAAATTTCCATTTGAAACTTGCAAGTTGGAGATATGGACCTATGATTGAAAATGACCTATAATCTCACTTTCCCAAAATACCCCTGACTTGTAAACCTCATAACTTGAGTTCTAAAAATCAGATGGAGGACTTATAGTACAATTTAGAAATATAAGATCATGAGGAACAACTTTCATGTTGACCAAAAGTTTAGGTGACACCTCATTCTAGGTCAAAAATAACCTTGAAGTCAGAGGATTTTCACAGACAAATTTCAGAAGCATCTGAGGACCTGTAACTTGTCTGGACCATAACTTGAGTTCTATAAATCCCCTTGAGGACTTGTAGTACTCAAATTAAAGGTATTGAGATGCTCTACAAGTTTCATGTTGGCCAAAGATCCATTTGAAACTTGTATCTTGACTTATGTGGTTTTGAAGTTAGGCACTAAACATGGGATTTTACACTGAAACCCTAATTTAGCAACTTCCCACATTCTTGATTCTTCTTGATTTGATCTTGGCACAACACCACAAATGTATTATCACATCATTTTATGAACTTCATGACCTAAAAGTAGGCTTTGATACTCTTCAATTGTCCAGTTGACCTAGAACTGATCCAGATGAAACCCTAATTGCTTGCACCTCAACTATGGCTCTTGCATTTGACACAATGACTTGATTTAGCTCCAACATGGCTCTCTAGGCACTCCATGAGCTCTATACACATCTCATATTCACACCTCATGCTTCACATACCATTGATGGTCCTCAGCTGATCAAGACCTCCCACCACCTCCTGATGACTTGGATGACTTCTCAAGCTTGGATAAGATTTCTTGCTAGGCTTCTCTTGATAATAATCACACTTGATCCCCTGTTGGATGAATGATATGCCATGATATGCAAATGATAGAACTATGCAAATGATAATGCAATGAAACATAAACCAGGTAAAAGATGTTGAGCAAATTTTGGGGTGCAACAGGGTGTAAAAGCAATTTCCATAAACAAAGGAACCATGTTATCTGGTGCATTGGGCCAGAATGGTGGTGGTGTGAATATCAAATCAACATATGACCCAATCCATTTAATAACCAGAAACAAAAATGAAGGGCACGTGCGGACTCATTAAATGAGTTGGCATCCACACAGATGCCACGTGACACACACATCAGCAGGTCAAAGATTCAAAAAGCGTGCCACCTGTGCCTAAAACCTCAGACGCCGTAGCCTTGGTGTAACGCCCCGATTCTAATTTCCCATTTTTGTTGAGTATTTTTGATTTATTTGGATGATTATTATTTTAATTGTGGAATTTATGTGTTAATATGTTATGTTTGCATATTATGCTATTTTATTTTGAGAGTTTTCGGGGAAAATAGATCAGAGGGTATTTTATACATTTAGTATTTAATGTTAAGTTGGATATTTTGTGAGAAAATGGATTAGTGAATGTTTTGAGAGAAAAATGATGGAAATAATGATAATAGAAAGAGATATAAAAATATAAGAGGAGAGAAAAAGAAAAGAAATAAAAAGAAGAGAAAGGAAGAGGAAGAAGAGAAAGAGGAAAAAGAGAGGAAAACTTGAAGAATCATCAAGAACAACATCTAGGCTTGATTTAATCGGGTAAGGGTGTGAAATCTTATTATCTTCTCAATGCGTATGATTATGTATGTGTTTGTTGGATTGGTTTGGATTGTTGGAGAGTTTTTACTCATTTTCCATTTTTAGGTCGAAATGGTTTAATCAATAGAAACTGATGTTTGAACGGTTAGAATCCAGAATAAATTACGTAGTTTAGTCGGAGAATGTTAGACTAAGACTATAGAAACTGGTTTGGTGAGAATCGGATGATTTTTTTGACAAGATACCATTTTGGACAGTGAGGGTTTTTAGAGAGATCGCAGAACTCGCTAGGCGAGCAGCTAGCGAGTGAGCTAGCGAGTCGTTCGCTAGGCGAGCTGCTAGTGAGCCAGTAGCAAATGGTCCCAGACTTGGGCAGAACCAAAAGATCCGACCTCGCGGGGAGTGAGTGATGTAGCGAAGTGCTCGCTAGGCGAGGCACTAGCGAGTAGGTAGAGAACCCTTCTAGTAGCCACTGCCTGCCTTCGCTAGCGAGTTTGCTAGGCGAGTGAGTAGCGAGCGTTCGCTGAAGCTTCGCTAGGCGAGTGCGCCAGCGAGCGTGACAGAACATCATTTTATTTTTGTTGTTTTCTCTGATTTCGATTCTTCGATTCTTTAACGTGTAGCTTGTGTGCTATTATATGTTATTCTGTGGGTAGCCGTATGGCGTGAATCCTAGATTGTGGAATCGATTGTGAATCGTAGCCTTTTGGCAAATATATGTGCATTTTTTAAATTGATTAAAAATGCATGGTGTTTGTGATAGAGTTTGTTGCTGTTTGGCATGATACTGTGAATACATATTGATTGTATGCGATTGTATGTGAAGAATGCATGAGTACATTTGTGAATATGTATGCATTTCGAGAATGTCATGAGTCATTTCCATGTGAAGCATAATGAAGTGCATTCTTGTGTTGATTGATTCCTAAGAGAATCTGTAGGACATTGTGTGCCCAGTTGGAGTGTGAGCAATGAGTAAACATCGTGTGCCCATGCGGGGGTGTGAGCGATGGTTGCAATCGGATTGTGTGCTCAGTTGGGATGTGAGGAATCCATGAATATCGTGTGCCTATATGAGGTGTGAGCAATGGTTGCAAATGATTGTGTGCCCGTGTGGGGGTGTGAGCAATCCATAACATTGTGTGCCCATGTGGGGTGTGAGCAATGGGTGAACATTGTGTGCCTAGAAGAGGTGTGAGCAATGGTTCTATAAGTTCCTGAGTAAACTTGATGATGATTGAGTCGGTACGACATTGCATCTGCATAGAGTCGTGAGTCGGTCTCTATGATTTGCATTTGTCATCCGTATAATGATGCATTGGTGAATAAACATGAATGTGTATGTTTATGTGCAATGATTTGAATTGTGAATATGTACATTGCGATGTATATGAATGAATTATGATGAAATATGGTGAGAACATGGAGCATGTATATTTTTATGTTATATATCTATATAATTATATGCATTGATTATTACGATAATATTTCTCATCCTTCTGCTGTTTTATGATGCTCTATGAGGCATTGCAGAGTAGGTATGCTGGAGGTCTTTTTGTGAAGCGTGGCTTCATTCTTTTTGGTCGGTTAGCTCTGATATGTAGCATCGGGTAGCTAGGATTGTATAGAATTTTTTTGTGATACGTTGTATATGTGTCTTGATGATGGAATGTTTATGAAAACATGTTGAATATGGTTGAATCAAACTAGTTGACATATATATATATATATATATATATATATATATATATATATATATATATATATATATATATATATATATATATATATATATATATATATATATATATATATATATATATATATATATATATATATATATATATATATATATATATATATATATATATATATATATATATATATATATATATATATATATATATATATATATATATATATATATATATATATATATATATATATATATATATATATATATATATATATATATATATATATATATATATATATATATATATATATATATATATATATATATATATATATATATATATATATATATATATATATATATATATATATATATATATATATATATATATGATTATATGTTTTGATGTTATTCAATGTTTAGATTTTCTGCTTTTATTCTAAATATTGAGATGTGGGTGTAAGGACTAAGTTCCTCTGTTGTAAGTTACCCCACTGTTGCATATCTTTGTGAGCAGGTGTTGTATGTTTTAATTTCACGTATAATGTGACATGCCTCTTTTATACCATGTTTTAATTATACTCTGATGGAAATTTTAATATGCGCCTAAATGATTTAATTGTTTATTTGGGGGTATAGAAAGGGGGTGTTACATTAAGTGGTATCAGAGCCAGTGTTGAGTCAGTTGTGTCTATCTTGTTGTTGTGTTGGTTAAACGGTTGTTTAACCTTGTTGTTATTTTTGGAATGATCAGAATATGGCTGGTCGTAACGACAATGCGATGGCTCCTGCTTTGGAAGCAATGGCTAGGGCAGTGCAGGGTGCACCGAATGTGAATGCTAACGATGAGTTCAGGAAGAATCAACCACCAGTCTTCAAAGGAAGATTTGATCCCGATGGTTCTCAGATTTGGTTGAAAGAGATTGAAAGAATCTTTAGAGTCATGGGCTGTGCGGAAGAGAATAAGGTGAGACTTGGGACTCACATGCTGAGAGAAGAAGCCGACGATTGGTGGATCGGTATGCGTCAGACTCTTGAAGTAGATGATGAAGAGATAACTTAGGAGTTATTTCGTACTGAATTTTTGAGGAAGTATTACCCTGAAAGTGTGAAAGGGAGGAAGGAGATGGAATTCCTTTAATTGAAATAAGGTAGTCTATTCGTGGTGGACTATACTGCTAAGTTTGTGGAGTTGGTTCAATTCCATCCTCATTATGCTGCGGTTACTGCTGAGTTTTCTAAGTGTGTTAAGAATGAGAACGGTTTGCGTCCCGAGATTAAGCAAGCTGTGGGATACCAAAGAATAAGGAGATTTTCGGACTTGAGGGAATGTTGTAGAATCTTCGAGGAAGATAGCAAGGCTCGTTCTACTCATTACAAAAGTTTGAGTGAGAGGAAAGGAAGGCAACAAGTTAGAAGTGAACCTTATGTGACACTTGTTGATAAGGGCAAGCATATGGGAAACTTTGATAAGAGATCTGGAGGAGGAAGTTCTGGTCCCATTAAGTGCTACAAGTGTGGTGAAATGGGTCATAAATCATTTGAGTGCGGAAAGCCCGTAGTGAAATGTGCTAACTTTGGAGGCACTATCTTTATGGTGCAAGATTTGAAGTTTTTAGTGATCACAAGAGTTTGAAATATTTATTTGATCAGAAAGAGTTGAACATGAGACAAAGAAAGTGGTTAGGGCTTTTGAAGGATTACGATTTTGGTTTGAATTACCATCCGGGTAAGGCAAATGTGGTGGTCGATGCTTTGAGTCGGAAGTTGTTACATATGTACGCATCGATGACGAAAGAATGGGAATTATTGGAGAATTTTAGAGACTTGAGTTTGGTTTGTGAAATGACTCCGAGAAGTGTGAAACTTGGTATGCTACATGTTACGAATGATTTTATTGCAACCGTAAAAGAAAAGCAAAAGTTGGATTTGAAGTTTGTTGATTTGATGATGAATAAGAATGAGGATTTCAAGGTTGATAACTTTGGGGTTTTGAGATTTCGTGGTCGTATTTGTATTCTCGATGATGTGGAGTTGAAAAAGATGATATTGGAAGAAGGACACCGAAGTAACTTAAGTATTCACCCGAGAGCGAATAAGATGTATCAAGATTTGAAGAAGATCTTTTGGTGGTCCGGATTGAAGAGGGATGTAGCTCAATTTGTGTATGCATGTTTGACTTGTCAAAAGTCTAAGGTGGAACATCAAAAGCCTAGTGGATTGATACAACCGTTGGACATTCCAGAGTGGAAATGGGATAGTATGTCGATGGATTTTGTTACTGGGTTGCCGAATACGCAAGGAGTTCATAATGATATTTGGGCGATTGTTGATAGGCTTACTAAATCTACTCACTTCATTCTGATTGATATTAGTTATCCTTTGGAGAAGTTAGCCGAGATTTATGTTCGTGCGGTTGTGAAGTTACATGGAGTTCCTAAGAGTATTGTATCAGATAGGGATCCTAGATCCACATAGAGGTTTTAGGAGAGTTTGCAAAAGGCTTTGGGTTCTAAGTTAAGATTGAGTTTGGCTTATCATCCGTAGACGGATGGTCAAACCAAGAGGACAATTCAATCGTTGGAGGATTTGTTACGTGCTTTTGTACTAGAGCAAGGTGGTGCTTGGGATAGTTATTTAGCGTTGATTGAGTTCACCTACAATAACAGTTTTCATTCAAGTATTGGTATGGCACCATTTGAGGCTTTGTATGGTTGGAGATGTCGAACACCTTTGTGTTGGCATGAAACTGGTGAGAAGTCGGTAGTTGGACCGGAGATGGTACAACAAACGACGGAGAAAGTGAAGTTTATTCGGGAAAAGATGAAGGCTTCTCAGAATAGACATAAGAGTTATCATGACAAGAGAAGGAAAGATCTTGAGTTTCAAGAAGGTGACCATGTGTTTTTGAGAGTTACAACAGTTACGGGTGTGGGTCGTGCTTTGAAGTCGAAGAAGTTGACTTCTCGTTTTATTGGTCCGTATTAGATTACTGCACCAGTTGGTGTTGTGGCTTATCGTATGCGTTGCCTCCGAATCTTTCAAATTTTCATGATGTATTCCATGTTTCGCAACTTTGGAAGTATGTTTCGGACCCGTCACATGTTATTCCTATGGACGAGGTTGAGGTGAGAGATAACCTTACGGTTGAAGTTTTACCGATTCGGATCATGGATCGTGAAGTTAAGAAGCTAAGAGGCAAGGATATTGCGCTTGTGAAAGTAGCGTGGGGAGGAGCTTCGGAAGACAATATGACTTGGGAATTAGAGAGTGGGATGCGAGAGTCGTATCCGGAGTTGTTTGGATCAGGTAATATTTTCGAGGACGAAAATTTCTAAAGTAGGGGAGAGTTGTAACGCCCCGATTCTAATTTCCCATTTTTGGAGTCTTTTTGATTTATTTGGATGATTATTATTTTAATTGTGGAATTTATGTGTTAATATGTTATGTTTGCATATTATGCTATTTTATCGATTTTGAGAGTTTTTGGGGAAAATAGATTGGAGGGTATTTTAGACATTTAGTATTTAATGTTAAGTTGGATATTTTGTGAGAAAATGGATTAGTGAATGTTTTGAGAGAAAAATGATGGAAAGAATGATAATAGAAAGAGATATAAAAATATAACAGGAGAGAAAAAGAAAAGAAATAAAAAGAAGAGAAAGGAAGAGGAAGAAGAGAAAGAGGAGAAAGAGAGGAAAACTTGGAGAATCATCAAGAACAACATCTAGGCTTCGATTTAATCGGGTAAGAGTGTGAAATCTTATTATCTTCTCAATGTGTATGATTATGTATGTGTTTGTTACATTGGTTTGGATTGTTGGAGAGTTTTTACTCATTTTCCATTTTTAGGTTGAAATGGTTTAATCGATAGAAGCTGATGTTTGAGCGGTTAGAATCCGGAATAAATTACGTAGTTTAGTCGGAGAATGTTAGACTAAGACTATAGAAACTGGTTTGGTGAAAATCAGATGATTTTGTGACAAGATACCATTTTGGACAGTGATGGTTTTTAGAGAGATCGTAGAACTCGCTAGGCGAGCTGCTAGCGAGCCAGTAGAGAATGGTCCCAGACTTGGGCAGAACCAAAAGATTCAACCTCGCGGGGAACGAGTGATGTAGTGAAGTGCTCGCTAGGCGAGGCACTAATGAGTAGGTAGTGAACCCTTCCAGTAGCCACTGCCTGCCTTTGCTAGGCGAGTGAGTAGCGAGCGTTCGCTGAGGCTTTGCTAGGCGAGTGAGCCAGCGAGCGTGACAGAACAACATTTTTATTTTTGTTGTTTTCTCCGATTTCGATTCTTCGATTCTTTAACATGTAGCTTGTGTGCTATTATATGTTATTCTGTGGGTAGCCGTATGGCGTGAATCCTAGATTGTGGAATCGATTGTGAATCGTAGCCTTTTGGCAAATATATGTGCATTGTTTAAATTTATTAAAAATGCATGGTGATTGTGGTGGAGTTTGTTGCCGTTTGGCATGATATTGTGAATGCATATTGATTGTATGCGATTGTATGTGAAGAATGCATAAGTATATTTGTGAATATGTATGCATTTCGAGAATGTCATGAGTCATTTGCATGTGAAGCATAATGAAGTGCATTCTTGTGTTGATTGATTCCTAAGAGAATCTGTAGGACATTGTGTGCCCAGTTGGGGTGTGAGCAATGACTAAACATCGTGTGCCCATGCGGGGGTGTGAGTGATGGTTGCAATCGGATTGTGTGCTCAGTTAGGGTGTGAGCAATCCATGAATATCATGTGCCTATGTGAGGTGTGAGCGATGGTTGCAAATGATTGTGTGCCCGTGTGGGGGTGTGAGCAATCCATAACATTGTGTGCCCATGTGGGGTGTGAGCAATGGGCGAACATTGTGTGCCTAGAAGAGGTGTGAGCAATGGTTCCAATAAGTTCATGAGTGAACTTGATGATGATTGAGTCGGTACGACATTGCATCTGCATAGAGTCGTGAGTCGGTCTCTATGATTTGCATTTGTCATCCGTATAATGATGCATTGGTGAATAAACATGAATGTGTATGTTTATGTGCAATGATTTGAATTGTGAATATGTACATTGCGATGTATATGAATGAATTATGATGAAATATGGTGAGAACGTGGAGCATGTATATTTTTATGTTATATATCTATATAATTATATGCATTGATTATTATGATAATATTTCTCATCCTTCTGTTGTTTTATGATGCTCTATGAGGCATTGCAGAGTAGGTATGCTGGAGGTCTTTTTGTGAAGCGTGGCTTCATTCTTTTTGGTCGGTTGGCTCTGATATGTAGCACCGGGTAGCTAGGATTGTATAGAATTCTTGTGATACGTTGTATATGTATCTTGATGATGGAATGTTTATTAAAACATGTTGAATATGGTTGAATCAAACTAGTTGACATATATATATGATTATATGTTTTGATGTTATTCAATGTTTAGATTTTCTGCTTTTATTCTAAATATTGAGATGTGGGTGTAAGGACTAAGTTCCTCTGTTGTAAGTTACCCCACTGTTGCATATCTTTGTGAGCAGGTGTTGTATGTTTTAATTTCACGTATAATGTGACATGCCTCTTTTATACCATGTTTTAATTATACTCTGATGGAAATTTTAATATGCGTCTAATTGATTTAATTATTTATTTGGGGGTATAGAAAGGGGTGTTACACCTGGCTCCGGTCATCTTCCCCATTGAGCTTCACCAGTGGAGAATGTAAATAACACCAAAACTTGTGAAACAAAGCACCATCCTCAAGCATTTTTCATGATGAACATGATTTTGGATTTAGATTCATCATTTGAGCTCTTAAATATAGTGAAAACACAACACGGAAATTTCAACCTTATTCTAAAACCTAAACAAATCAACACAACAACAACAACAACAACTATCTTTCCTACATCAAAGTAAGACTTCAAAATCAACCATCACAAGCTTAAAACATGCTAAACATGGATGGAAAATGTTGAGAAAATTTACCAAATGATGAGCTCGGGTAGCCTTCCAACTTGCTCTAAGATCCTAATGAATACTTTCCTCTGACTCCCTAAGCTCCAAGGATGATGATAAGGGCAAGAAAGTAGGAGAAGAAACTTTGAAAACTCAGATTTGATTTTTTTTTAAAATGAGAGAGAGAGAGAGAGAGAGAGAGAGAGAGAGAGAGAGAGAGAGAGAGTTTTTTGTTCTATGGCTGCTAAAATTCAACTTGTCTTTTGTCTAGGGTTTTCTTAAGGCTTTATATGAAGGTTTTAGTCAGTTAAAAGTGAGAGTAATTATGGTTAAATGCTGGTTAAAAACAATGTGAGATTTGAAAAAAAAGAAGAGGGCGGCTCGGGCTCAGCTAGGTGAGAGATGTTGGTATTGGTTTTTGATTGTCCTTTGGTGGCTGCAGAGGTTAGGATGGTGTAGTAGTGGAGAGAAAGAATGGTGAGCATGTTTTATGGATGATTTTTCTTTTTCTTCTTTTGGAAAGAATGTTCAAAAATAAGTGTATGAATGGTTTGGCTTATTTAGGCAATGTTTGGTGGCACAAAAATGAGGCTTGATGCACAAGGAATGAAGTGAAACCATGCTGCAAGATCACATGAACATTATGTCAAAGAATCACAACATGTCATGCCATTGAAACCAAGTCCACATAACACACTTTCCTTGATCGTAACTTGGTAATTCTTAATGCAAACCATGAGTTCTTGTGTCCAATGTAAAGTTAAGACTATAATGAACATCTTTCATGTTAATAGCAACTTGAAACAAGCCTTGGAAGGTCATGGAAAATAAAGTTGAAAATGTGTCCATCATTATGTCATAAGTAACTTATAAAAATTCTAAGTCATGGAAGTTTTGACATCATTGACAACTTGACTTTGAAGGCACATAACTTGATGAGTTTTTGTCCAATGAAAATGATCTAGTAATAGATAGAAAGCTTGAACAATGATCTTCAACTTTCATGTTCAAAGAAAAGTGATTTGGAGTCAAGAACTTGGTGAAAAGTGCCTTGGAAGATTGACCCAAAAATCTACCTAAAAACTTGTCCAATTTGACATCTTTAAAACCCTAATTTGGAGACATCATAACTTGAGTTCTTCACATCCAATTGAAGAGTTCTAGTACTCAAAAGAAAGCTTGGAGGATGCTCTACAAATTTTATGTTGGAGGAAAAGTCATTTGAAAATTGAATCATCATGTAAGATAGGCTTGAAAACATGTACTTCAAGCTGAATTTTCATACTTAGAAAAATTTGTAAGTCTTGAAATGACAAAACCTTCATTTTCTGAACTTTAGCTCTTCATATCTTTCAAACTATAGATCTTTTGGACTTGATTTCTTATACAAACTTGTATTTCATGAATTCCTATTTAATTTGATAACAAGTTTCCTCCCATTGGATCAAGGATGAGAAAGTTATGGATGTTGCAAAATGGCTAGAATTAAGGTTTTCTACACTTAAAAAATATTTCAATCAAACCCTAATCCAACCAAACTATTGATTTTATGTTTCTCATTGACTTTTCTTATTCCAAACTGTCATACCCCAAATTTGTCCTACCTTTTTCAAAATTTTCATTCGCCCGATTTAAATTTTGATTTACCTCGCCTGTACAGTGTAGCGTATTTTTCAGCAAAAACAAACATTTTCACTTTTTGCCCAATGGATTTGCGCCACGTGGCATATTTTTATTTATAATTATTTATGTTTTAACATTTTATGTTAATATTAATTGATTAATTAGTTTAGAATATGATAGATTTAGAATATAGAATTAGTTTGTTAATTAGAAATTAGAATTTAAAAGATTTTAAATTAGAATTATAATAGATTTTTTAATATTAGATTTAAATTAGAACTTAATTAAAATTTTATTTAGAAAATAGAAATTAGACTAGAATTTTAATTATAGATTATATTAGTTTTTCAATTAGTTAGAATTAGAGTTAATTAATTATTTAGAATTTAAATTAGTTTTTTAAGTAGAAATAGAATTAGAATTTTAAATAAGATTAGAATTTAGAATTTAGTTTTTTAAATTAGAAATTAGATTAGATTTTAATTAGATTAACTTTAGAATTAGAATTTATTTAAATTAAACTAGAGATTACAATAGTTAATTTAGAGTTATTGAATTAGAATAGAGTTAGAATTTTTTTTAGAATTAGATTTTTTTAATTTGAGTTAATTAATTAAAATTAAGAAAAAAGAAAAAAAAGAAAATGTAAAGAAGCAAGGACACGGTGGGAAGAGACACAAATTGAGAAATTAGGGTTATGGGATTAGGATATAAATTGAGGGTTCACTGTTCATCTGCCCCATGAGAACCCTAGCAGCCCCAAATGACAAAACCCTAAATTCCTCAAAAACCCGTCGTCGCAACTCTCCTTCTCCTCACCCAAACCAGTCGCCGCCACCTTTCTTTCATCTTTGCTGTGACAACCCTCTCCTCTTATTCTAACCCGTCATCAACTCTCCACCACCATCTCCTCACAGCCGCCGCACCACCATCCCTTCATCTTCATCACAAACGAACTCCTTCTTCCTCACAGTCGCGATTCGCCATTTTCTGCCCCATCTTATAACCCCTCTTCTTTTCTCCTTTCTGACCAACACAAACCCTCCATTTTGATTCAGCTCACCATCACCCTTTATCAACAGACCCATTTTTCTTCACACGAAACCCACCTCTCTCCTCAGCTTTCCGTCGCCCCTCACGAAACCTTTTCCTCTTCTCCTTCAACATAAATCCAAACCCTATCAACCAACCATATTGCATCTTTGAGCTCCATCTCTCACTGTTTGATGATAACCACAATAGAATCAACAATAACATGACAACAATGGTGAAGGTTCTCGTAAAGGTTGCGAAATCACCAAGTTTCGGCTACGCAATGATGAAATTTCGCTAGTTTCAGCTTTCGACACAAAAAACGCAACCAAACAGTCACAAGAATCTTTTGCTAAGGATTCTTCTCCTTTTCATTAACCTTCTACTAAGTTTCGAGCTGTAGATGCAACCTCTGTTATTTCTTCTTCATTTCTCTCAACAGCACTCCAGCTCAGAAGCACTCATTTAGTTTTAATGCATGGAAAGTCAAGTAGCAACAGTCAACAACTACCGCAGCTGGTACCATGTTATCATTCACACAAAAATGGGAATTCTTTCTGTCTGTTGTTAATTACTCGTGCAGGTATCAAGTCTGATGCAGGCGCACATCCCCTGTTCCGGTAAAGTTCATCAGTTTCGGTTGCAGTTGAGTTTATGCAGATTCAGTTTCAGAAATAACAGCTTCAACTTCAATTTAGTCTCCGATAGGCCATTCACAGCAACAATATCGCACGGTTCAACCCTTGCTGCAAGGACCTGCAATTTTGTATCCGACATCGTAGCGGCGACATAACCAGCTTATGCACATCACAGTTGTGGCTTGGTTTCAACAACAACATTGGTTCTGTTTCTCTCCTAATTACGACGCCGACGCCAACATGGAGAATTTTGTTAGAACACAGATTGGTTCTTATTTATATCTCTATGTTTTGATGATAACTCTTACGAAATTTTGTATTAAAGAATTATATACTCTAAAATTTTTTTAAGTATGTTTGCTGCAGATATTAAAGTGAATATTATTTTGAAAGCAAATTAGATCTGAACATGAAAATATGCAAGGCTCTGAAGCGTCAGAAGCATCTCTTAGAAGAATCTGAATGCTGCCTGCAGAAGATTCTGAGCGCTGTCTACAGAAGAATCTGAAGCAGAAGCTACAGAAGCATCTGAAGCATTGATCGCGACTTTCTATGTCTAATACAACTTAACTGCAAGTGCACAGTCTATCGCGTAGTAATAAAAGATATCGATCCCACAAGGACTCGTAATCAAACTAGTGTTCTCGGGAGTTACTATGTTTAGCTAGGTAGATAATGTTTAAGGGAATAATTTCTATCATTAAAGGGAACTAAAAACGTTACTTGGATTATAATTACGTGAATCGATATGCAATAATTATGTTCTTCGGGGATTTGACAAGTTACCAGTATATGAAATATTTTTCAGAATTTATTTAAGAAGAAAAATAGTGATCTAAAGACCTTTGTCTCACGATGGTTGTTGACGCTAGTCGCAACTCTAAGGCGGAACATAGTTCGGGGTTAAAATCGCTTTTTGGAAATCTCTAAGTTCTAATCTATTTTAAAGTGCTTTCGCTGTTATTAAAACAAATGCCTAGTGTTTACTATCTGGTCCTAGCCGCAGCTGTCGCTTGTTGGTTCGTACCTTAATTAATTTCCCACTGTCGTGGCAAAACTACTTTTAAATAAGTTCTCGCTGTCGCGACGAACGTTTATTCAGGAAATAAGTTTAAACACTCAGGCCATAAACAACTTTTGAAAAGGAAAGTTTTAACCGGTTATTATCAAATCCCGTCTGAATTATTATTACATATCGATTACTCTGGTTTAGCAAGACATGAATTTGGGAAAGGTAAAACATAAATAAAAACAAAAACTTAGAACATTCATATTACTGAGAATCAAAGTTACAATTAACGAAATAATAAAAACCTGTAACGTATCCAATTGGCTTTTGGCCAAATCCCAACGATGTCGGCAGGATTATGTCTTCAAACCAATAGAGCGCACAAATGAATATTGTAGAAAATGGAATACATGAATAAGGAAAGGAAACAAAAACAGAAAGAATGAAACTAAATTTTTGCTCTGGAAATAAATTTGGACAGCACTTCGTTATCTGAATGCGGCTCCCTTTCTCAGCTCCCCTCCTTCCCCTTTTATAGAGGTAAAATTCTAACGGTTGTAATTTGAAGAAGGTGGACTTGGAGGTAGAAAAATTAGGGAGTAGTGGTCCATTATTTGGGACTTGGAACTGGTATTTGCATGTTCAATTGAAGCTATGCGTTTTTTCCTGCATGACGGTCGTCATGGTGTGTGACGGTCGTCACCCGTGTGACGGTCGTCATGGCTGTGTGACGGCCATCACAGCAGTAAAATGCACATTCTGTGTTTTTCATGTTGTTTTCATCTAGTTTTCGTCCATATTTCATCTGTAATTGCTTCTTTTCTTCATATTGCTTTGTTTAGACATGATCATTGAATACCTGCAAAATATCAGACAAATAACATGGAAAAAACCCGAAATCGGATTGAAACCAGTCAAACATTAGTTGAATTATGCGTCAATATGTATATACGATTTCGCGTTATCAAACTCCCCTAAGCTTGAATCTTTGCTTGTCCTCAAGTAAAACAGGAAAAAGTCGGCAAGCACGAGGCAACTTCCTCATTCAGAAAGTTGGGAAAAACCGGGATTCTGAATAGGAACAAAACGAGTACGGTGACGACACTGGACTATAAGTCTTCGGAGGTCTCCTTTTTATGCAAATCGGTTCCAGTCATGCTACTGCAGCTTGGTATCAAGGTTCTCGCGTCAAGTTCACCCTGTTTGTTCTAGCGCAATCACATTAAGCCCGTTGTCCATACACTTTCATGGCAAGTCAACCTGTTAGTGAATATGATCTCATTGTTGTTTTGATCTTTTCATTGCTCATAAGCTTATACCATTGATTTTTCAATGAGTTTTTGTACCGTTGGGCTAAATGCTCGGGTGAGGAGCACCTAACTTAGAGGGGACATGTCTCTATACTTGGGCTATATGGCTTTCTTTTCATGATTTTTCGTCTTTTTAGAGATCATACACTTATTTGCATTGGTCGCTCGCTTAGAAATGTTTAGGATGGTGTTGACTGCTTGTATAAACTACTTGGGGCTGAGTTTGCGTAGAAACTTGAAACTTTGGTACACGTAGGTAGTGAAACCGACTCGCATAAACCGGAGGTCTAAGGTGTCAGGACGGTACTGGTTTTGTTAGAATTTTCGTCTCGAAGTTTTGAAACTTGGTTTGAACTTTGGCGCATTCTCGTGATGCTTTTGCTTTTGAGGAACGACTGAAAAATTTTGTTTATGTCGAATAAAGTGGGGATATTTGCGTAACGGAAGAAGATATATAAAAAAGCTTTTATTTGCTAAAATAGGAAAATGTTCGAATTGAAATTACTGAATTAAGAGTACAAGGGAATGGGAAATAAACGCTCCACTCCCACACTATCTCAATCAGTGTCCCCGTTGATTTGAAAGAATGCGAGAGGGAAATACAAGGGAAATGAAAATACAAGAAAAGGAAAATATAGTAAACAAATAAGGAAAGAAAGAACTAATCACGGCCTCTGCCTCGGTCACGTCCTCTGTCTCGTCCTCTACCTCTGGCTTGGTCGACGCGTGCCTCAAAGTTCAGTGCTCCGGTGTGATAGACATAATCTTGGAGTCCTTCGAACTGCAAGGTAAGATTCGCCAAGTTCTCAGTGATGGTTTCCTGGCCAGTTTGGAGTTGTTGCATTTGGGTCCGATGCCAAGCTTCGAACTGCTCTGCTCGCTGATTCTGGTGCTGCATCATAGCGAGTATCTGTGCTTGCTGGTCGAGGGAGCGGCGAAGGTCTTCTTCAGAGTAGTCGGGCTCTGGACGGTGGCGGCGGCGGCGGTAGGATGTGCCTTCAGAAGGAAGTGGTTGCGATGCCTCCGGTTGCTCAGTTCTGTCCAACTCATCTTGCATTTCGTCACCAGAACCTTGGGTGTGGGTATGAGTTGGAGCAGCGGTAGCAGCAGGGGCATTGAGGTCAAAAAGCCAGTTGGCACGATCCTGTGGGTGCATCCGGGTACGTGACGGCATGATGATACTTCTGACGGTTTTGCCACGCACGACCGGGTGGTACTTTTCATCGGCCCTGGAACGGATGAGGTGAGAGGCTCTGCAGTGGTCGATGTCGAGGAATACCGAGGGAATTGCATGGAGATGCTGGAGTCAGTCACCGAGGTTCAGCCCGAGTGCAATGGAGGTAACAATCCCGCCAAAGTAAAATGGCTTAGAGCCACGGTTGCAGTTGGCCTGAATGTGGGCCAGGAGGAATGGATCGGTGTTGATGGGCTCGGAATTGAACACACAGCAGAGAAAGAAGAGCTCTTTGGAGTTCACCTTATGGTTGCTATCCCTTGCGAAGATGGTGTTGCTCAGTGCTCGGTGGAAATACCGGATGGTCGGGTTATGGATGTGTGTTGCATGCAGAGAATCCCAGCCGTCGGCATTGATTCCGGTCAACTGGTACCAAAGTGCAAAGGCTTCATGCTGAAACTGTTCAGTGATGCGGCGGTGAGCATTGTCACCGCGAGGGAAATGTAGGATGTCGGCAATCTGATTTTGGTTCAGTTGGTAGTTCGTGCCGAACATAAGGAAGCATGCGGCGCCGGAGTGTTGGCTGAGGTCGCCGCTGGAAGTGAAGTAACTGAACGAATTGAGGAACTCAAGGGTGAGTTGTTCGTAAATCGGCTGCGGATTTGTGCAGAGATGCCAAATGCCGGCTCTCTGGAGCATCCAAGTGACGCCGTCAAGGAGGCCGAGCTTCGTGAGGGATGGTAGGTGCGGATAGTGGGTCGGCTGTAGCGACCGTTGATGGAAGGCGATATAGTTGGCTCTCTGGTTCTCGCCGGAGTCGCCGTCGCTGAACACGATATTGCTAAGGTCTAGGGTTTCGTTGTTTCTCGCCATGGTTGGAGGATGCTGAGGAAATGGGGATTAAGTCGGTTCTGTAGAATGAAAAATGTCACAGAAGTGGATTAGGAAGTTGAAACGGGAGTTGGGATTGTATGTAGCAAGGTGGGAAAACGAAAATTGGAAGTGGGGTTTGAGTGTGTGATGATTGGAAGTTGAATAGATGGGAGTGGGGAGAAAACGCAACCTCTGTTATAGCAGATAACAGTTTTGGACTCGTGACGGTCGTCCCGCATCTGTGACGGGCGTCAGGCTTCTGTGACGGTCGTCACACCAGCAAAATCTGCAGAACGCAGAATTTTGCTATAGGGGTGCTGTTGTCATGGTTTCAAGGTGTATAATTGATATGGCAATGTATTAAATCGGCCAAGAAACATATGATAACATAAAAACAGAATCAAGGAATAAAGAATAAAATTGAAATAACATGTAATTAAAATGATTGTTTGTAATGTAATACATAAGGGAAATAAACAATGCAAAAATCAAAATAATTGAAAACGGACGGAAAACAGAAAAAAAATTAAACTAAACTAAAGCTAATATCTCAGTCTTTTTGTGCCTTCAATTCGTCAAACTTTCGGGCGTAGTAGTCGAGCTGGTCACAAACTAAGTCCATGATAACTGCGAGTTCGCTGTGTATGCTTGTGATGTCTTCTCTTACGGTGGTCAGAGCTGCGTCGACATTGTCTAATCGGTTTAGAACAATATCCATTTTGTCTTTGGTTTCCTCAGGAATGGGCTCAGGATAGGTGTTGTAATGCGGAGGGGTCGTAGGGTCTACCTCAGCTTCTGATACAGCATCCTCATAGTACATATAATCATGTGCTTCAGAGATGTGATCACTGTCGTACATGTAATTCTGTGGTATTGATTGAGGTGAAGGAGGTCCCATAGGCTCATCCAATTCATAAACCCAATTGTCCTTGTTATGGATACTTGTCATCTGATGATTTGGCAATGTGAATAGCTGGACAGGTTTGTCATTGATGAGGTACTCGTAAGGTCCAGGTCCCATGGTTCTTAAAATGCGCCTGTTAAAGCAAAACTGGATATTCATGGGTCGGATAGTGCCAAAACTAGTGCTTGCATTTAGGTGGAATCTAAGGCCAAGCTCGTGGGCAATCATTGTCACGAGGCCTCCTATTAGAATAGGTGATTGTGGTTCCTGAGTGAAGCGTCGGAAGGATCTCATCATAAAAGGTGCAACATTCACTGTACGGCCCTGAGAAGCACAGAACATGATAAATATCATCATTATACATGCTATTTGGGTCAGGGTGATAGTCGTCTGTGATTCTACCCCAGAACTGGTTGAGTTCAAAATCAAGATCGTCATCTTCGGCACTGATGAACTATATATATATATATATATATATATATATATATATATATATATATATATATATATATATATATATATATATATATATATATATATATATATATATATATATATATATATATATATATATATATATATATATATATATATATATATATATATATATATAATGTGGTCCTCTAGGAAATCCTAGGAGGTTAGCTAGTAAAATCCGGCTATGGGTTTGGTCCATTCCAAACATCCTAAAGGTGATCAGCTCTGAGTTTGATCCAAAACCATAGTTGGGTAAGTACCTGAAGGAACTAAGGAATTCGTAGGTAAGGTCCTTATAGGTAGCAAAACGGGTTTTCAAGGAGGTGTTCTCCCAGCCTAATTGATTAAACAGGTATTGGATGCTATCAGTAATTCCTAGTTTCTCCATGGTAGACTTATCATAATATAGTGTTAAGGCTATGTCTCTCTCAGTTAATGCTTCAAATCTTGCCTTTTGAGCTAATCCTCGAAAATGAACCTTTGTGAAGTCGTACACGGCCATACTCGCAGGTTAGTCGGAGAAAAACAGGAGGAAGGTTTGAAGGCTTTTAAAATCCTGAAAAGTTTAAAACATGAATTTGAAGTCAGAATTTTTAGAAACAAAAGGTGGTAAAAAACAAAGTTTAAATAAAAGAGAAAAATAAAATAAAATAAAATAAATTAAAAATAGTAGCAATTTTAAGTTTAGAATTTTTGTTAAAGTTTCAAAGTAGAATTTTAAATAAAAATGAGAATGAAATACAGTAAAGAGGGAAATACGGGAAAATTGGGTTGCCTCCCATTAAGCGTTGTTTTTAACGTCTAAAGCCTGACGATAGCTTGGTGACAAGCTATTCGGGTGTTTGAGCAGGAAGCTCGAGCAATGTTATACTGCTGACTTGGGGGCTGTTTTCGTTCTTATTATAATGTTTTAGACGTTGCCCGTTTACGATAAACGGTGCATTCGTTTTATCGGTAATTTCAACAGCTCCACTTTGAAGTACTTTAGTCACTTCAAAAGGTCCAGAACACCTAGATTTTAGTTTACTTGGGAAGAGTTTTAATCTTGAATTAAATAGAAGTACTATGTCTCCCACACTGAATTGTTTCTTGACTGAACGTTTATCATGCCATTTTTTAGTTCGTTCTTTGTAGATACGGGCATTTTCGTAAGCGTCCAATCGAAGTTCTTCTAATTCGTGTAAGTTCAAGATTCGTTTCTCTCCTGCCTCAGTGTAGTTGAAATTGAGTGTTTTAATGGCCCAGAAGGCTTTATGCTCTAATTCTACAGGGAGATGACAGGATTTACCGTAAACTAATTTGTAGGGTGTAGTACCTATTGGTGTTTTAAAAGCGGTCCTATAAGCCCATAAAGCTTCATTTAGCTTTGATGACCAATCTTTCCTTGAGGTAGCGACAGTCTTTTCCAAAATTTGTTTTATTTCTCTGTTCGAGACTTCTACTTGTCCACTAGTTTGCGGATGATAAGGTGTAGCTACTAGGTGTCGGACTCCATATTTAGAAAGAAGTTTATCAAAGATTCGCGATATGAAGTGTGATCCGCCGTCACTAATGACGAGTCTGGGTACACCGAATCTAGGAAAGATTGTGTTTTTGAAGAGTTTGATTACTACTCGTGCGTTATTTGTTGGAGCAGCTATGGATTCTATCCATTTAGACACATAGTCTACGGCGATGAGTATGTAGTTATTACCAAAAGAAGGCGGGAATGGTCCCATGAAATCTATTCCCCATACGTCAAAGATTTCTACCTCTAAGATTCCTTTCTGAGGCATCTCATCGCGTCGTGAGATGTTGCCAGTTCATTGGCATCGATCGCATTTTAGCACAGCGATGTGAACGTCTTTCCAGAGGTTAGGCCAGAATAGGCCGACTTAGAGAATCTTAGCGCACGTCTTGGATGTACTGGCATGACCACCATATGGTGCTGAATGGCATTGGGAAATGATATTTTCTATTTCTTCCTCTGGGACACAACGACGATATATATTGTCGGCCCCTCTCTTGAAGAGTAGAGGTTCGTCCCAATAATAGTGTTTCAGATCGTGGAAGAATTTCTTCTTTTGCTGATAAGTGAGATCCGGTGGAAGCATGCCTGCAACTAGGTAATTAACGATGTCAGCATACCAAGGTAATGTGACTTGGGCATAGACGACTTCTACGGCTTTTTCGAGTTCTGGATCTTCCGAGATTAAGTTAGGCATGTCACTTTCTAATTTGGCTATCAGATGTTCGTACGGAAAATCGTCATTTATCGGTACTGGTTCATGTTTAATGCCTTCTATTCGGGATAAGTGATCTGCAACAACATTCTCGGTTCCTTTCTTATCTTTGATTTCTAAATCAAACTCTTGTAATAACAGGATCCATCTAAATAATCTTGGTTTGGCATCCTTTTTGCTTATTAGGTACCTGATGGCAGCGTGGTCTGTGTATATGATAATTTTTGCTCCTACTAAGTAAGAACGGAATTTGTCAAGCGCAAATATAACTTCTAGAAGTTCCTTTTCTGTTGTAGCGTAGTTCATTTGGGCAGGGTCTAAGCTTCTACTGGCATAGTAGATGGCATGGAGCTTCTTGTCCTTCCTTTGTCCTAGAACTGCGCCTACAGTATAATCACTCGCATCGCACATGATTTTGAACGGTAGTCGCCAATCGGGTGGTTGCATAATCGGTGCGGTGATAAGGGCTGATTTTAATGTTTCGAATGCTTTTAGACAGTCATCGTCAAAGACGAACTCAACATCTTTCATCAACAGGCCGGTCAAAGGTTTTGTGATTTTTGAAAAATCTTTTATGAATCTGCGGTAGAAACCGGCATGTCCTAGAAAACTACGTATTTCTCGTACGAATTTTGGAGGTTGGAGGTCTTTTATAATCTCTATTTTAGCTTTGTCGACCTCAATTCCTTTATTTGATATGACATGTCCTAGAACTATTCCTTGTCGGACCATAAACTGGCATTTTTTCCAATTTAGGACGAGGTTCACTTTTACACAACGTTCTAATACCATTTCTAAGTTTTGTAGGCATCCTTCGAAACTTTGTCCACATACTGAGAAATCGTCCATAAATACTTCCATGATGTCGTCTATGAAATCTGCGAAGATTGCCATCATGCATCTTTGGAAGGTTGCTGGAGCATTACAGAGTCCGAACGGCATTCGACGGTAAGCAAAAGTACCATAAGGACATGTGAATGTAGTCTTTTCTTGGTCATCAGGATGAATGGGAATTTGGAAAAATCCTGAATAGCCATCTAGATAGCAGAAATATGAATGTTTGGCTAATCTTTCCAACATTTGGTCTATGAAGGGTAAAGGGAAGTGATCTTTTCGTGTGGCTTTGTTAAGCTTTCTATAATCAATGCACATTCTGCTTCCAGTCACGACTCTTTTTGTTATTGATTCGCCTTTTTCATTCTTGACTACTGTGACTCCTCCTTTCTTGGGTACGACATGAACTGGGCTAACCCATTCACTATCGGAGATTGGATAGATGATTCCTGCATCTAGCAATTTCTTTACTTCGTCTCTGACTACAGTGCTTAGGATGGGGTTCAGTCTCCTCTGATGCTCTCTAGAGGTTTTACAGTCTTCCTCTATTGTAATTCGATGCATACAGATCGAAGGGCTTATACCTTTTAGATCGCTTATGTTATAGCCTAACGCGGCGGGGTACTTCTTTAGGACTTCTAATAGCTTTACGGTTTCTAGTCGTCCTAAGTCGGCGTTGACTATCACTGGTCTTTTTAGTTCATCGTCTAGGAATTCATATCTAAGGTTTTTGGGTAGTGTTTTAAGTTCTAAAGATGGGTTCTTCGGACCTGGCATATGGTTTGGGGTTAGTGCTAAGCTTTCGCTTAGGCTGTCGTCTTTATACGGTTTACGCCAATCATCGTCTTCGGAAATATCGGGTATTTGAATCTTTATTATTTCTGAATACGTGGCTTCTTCATTTTCAAGTTCTCGTATGCATTCGTCAATTACATCTACTAAATAGCAGGTATCGTCTATGGCTGGTGCTTGTAAGAACTTGGTGAGAATGAACTCTATCTTTTCTTCTCCTACTTCGAATGTCAACCTTCCTTTCTTTACGTCTATAATACCTCCGACTGTAGCTAGGAACGGTATTCCTAGGATAATTGGGGTAACAGAGTCCTCTTTGATGTCCATGATTATGAAGTCGGTTGGGATGTAGAATTGTCATATGCGTACTGGAATGTTTTCCAGTATTCCGGCGGGGTATTTTACTGATCGGTCAGCCAATTGTACGGACATTTTGGTTGGTCTTAGGTCTCCCTGTCGCTACTGCGAAAATTGGCGCCGGCTGAACAGAAGAGTCGCCACCGTGCGTTATTTATCCCAACGGAGGGAAAGGAAACACTCGAAGTAAACCTCGCAAAAAACGGGAAAAGGTATGGTCATCGCAACCAAAACCGGGGTTCGGGAGTCGGTTACGCAAGGGGAAGGTATTAGCACCCCTCACGTCCGTCGTACTCGACGGGATCCACGCTTGCTTGGGTTGTCTAAAGGATGCAAAACAATCTATCTACGGCTGCTAAATCTAAACGGGAGGGAATTGACTCGATAGAGCGTCGCACTCTACGCCTACGTATTCTCAAGAGAGAAAGTCAGAGTCAACGTAGTTCGGGACTACAGGGAAATTGGCTCGCCAAGACCTCGCGTCTTGTGCCTACGTACTTCCACACTGCATGGAAGATCAGAGCTTATGTAGTTCAGGCTAACTACGGCTAGGCTGGGTATTCTCACACAGCAGTGAGATAATAATCTGGTTTTAAAGGTACGGGAACCTATGGGAAAAACTACGGTCTGGTCTCAAATGCACTTGGGCAAGAGAAAAGGGTAACAACAATCGTCAGCGGGAAAGTCTCGATCGCACAGCAGCGAGAGAACAAAAGGTTAATTGTTAGTGTGCTCGCTAGGATATCGCATCCTATGCCTACATATCCTCGTCTGGTACGAGGAATCAGAGCAGCTGTAGTTCGGCTATTTTCGGGACCACAGCTCAAATCTCGTTTTATTAATCTTCTGAAAATGGATTACAATGATTGAATATTGAAAAATAAACTCCTAAAAAAACTATCCAACTATCCTGGAAAAAATCAAATGGAAAATAGTCCCCTAACATATGGACTTCTAAAACTACCTCTAGAAGGTAAATAAACTCTATGGAAAAAATATACTCTAAAAAATATTAAATCTACACTAATATTTTTTTACTATTTTTTCTCTATACTTTTTTCAACTATTTTCTTCTTTTTTCATTTCTTTCTTTTTCTATTTTTTCAAATATTTCTTTTCCAACATTTTCTCTTCTTTTTCTTTTTTTCAAATATTTCTTTTTTCTATTTTTTCAAATATTTCTTTTTTCTTTTTTAATATTTCTTTTTCTCTTATTTTCTCCTTCCTTTTTTATCATTTCTCAATATCCTTTTTCAATAGAAAAACTAAGCAAAATAAAAAATAAAGAAAATAAAAATACAAAGGAGGGAGGGGGGTACAACAGTTCAGGGGGTGCTAACAGAAAAAACAAAAAAAAGCACTGAGGGCCCAGCCCAACAGAACCCTTCAGCAAAATAAATGGAGGAAAAGGGGGTGTATGAAGTGAGGACGGGGGGTGTGGTTAGTATAACTCGTTGGGCCCAGCCCATGGTTATTCAGCAAACAAAAAAAACGGAGGGTATGGCAAACGAGGGGGTGTACGGATCCGTATCGCAATTGGGCCTCAGAAGCCCAAATCCATCCCGGTCTATCTCCTTCTTCGTTCACCTTCAGATGGGTAACCCTAGTTCCCCCCAACACTGTTCATACACCCACAACGGCGCCCCTCAACCTCCTCTGAACTCCCTCTCTCAATCTTTCTCCTCCGTTCTCTCTTTCTGATTCAAACCCTGGCAGATCTTCCTCAGTCAAATTCTCACCAACAACCTCAATCCTTCCATCTTCATGCTAACCCAATTCGGTTCTTTCAAAACAAAAATGAAGAAAGAAACGTAGAAATAGATCTATTACTTGATGAGTTCAGAGGAAATCTTTTGAAGATACGAAGATCCATTCTTGACGAAGATCCAGCGATGATACTTAAAAGAAAAAATGGGGAATAGGAAGCTTGATGTCACCGGATCGTCTTAATGTTGAACGCTTTGAAGATGCCTGAAGACGAATGAACATGCCGGAGTTTCATGATGAGTTTCTGTTAATCTTTTGAAGGTTGAATATTCTGTGAGTTGGGATGAGGCTTGGTGGAAGATCTTGCTGGATCTTGAAAACGTTGTAGACATGATGAAGGTTCGTATGAACAAATCTGATGAAGTCTGGAGACGGTTGGTGAACACTCATGAAACACGATGAAGTTCTGGCAAGCCTCATGATGAAAGTCTTGAAGTTGAGTTGACAGATCTGGATGTAGCTCGCTTGAAGATTTTGACGAAGATCTCTGAAGATTCGTCATGATCGGAGTTTGGTTGAGGTGTTGATCGGAAGAAAATGATGTTTCTGGTAGAAGGATGAAGATTGGATGAGAAATGAGTTTCTTGGTGATTTCTGGAATGACGATGAACGCGATTGAAGGTTCTTGAAGTATGATGAACGATTCTGGAAATCTGGATGAAGCTGCTTGAATTTGATGAACGCGGTTGGACGTTTTCTGGCAATTCTGGAAGAACTTTGATGAACTTGATGGATGTTGGATGAATTTGGGACCGGAGAAGATGAAGATCAAGGATGTGAGAAGAATTTATGAGTTTTCCAATTTTCCGGTGAAATGTACGGTGGCCGGAGGTAGTTGGTGGTCAGTTACAGTGGCCGGAGGAGGTTAGGGACGGTGGTTGCATGGCCGCTGGCCATGCAACCGGTGAGACTCCGCAGTGGACACGTGGCGTAGAGTTGGAGAGAGGGTGGTCTGCATGCATTACACGTGGTGTGGAGAGTGGTAGTGGGAGCCACGTGTGGAGTTGCTGAGAGATGAGAAATTATGAGGTGGGGCCTTGTGGGTGAAAAACGTGGATCCCCCTCTTGTGCAACATGTGGGCATGCTTTATATAGGACCTCCTGGCAATGATCTTTTTGGACTGAAGACTGAGAGGAAAATGGGCCTCCAAAAACGGAAATCTGGGCCCAATACGAAAATAATGCAAATTGGACCAAAAAAAACTGAATTGAATTAAAAATGATTAAAAACCTGATTAAGAACTAATCCTAATTAACTAATTAACTAATGATTAAACCTAATTAAGCTAACTAAATCTCAATTAAACCTAACAAAGAGAATTAACCTAAAAAAAACTCTATTAACTCTAATTAATTTCTAAACTAATAACACTCTAATAATCCCACTAATCTAAAAAACTCTAATAATTCTCTAATCTAAAATTACTCTAATAATTCTCTAATCTAAAATTATTAAATTTCTATTAAATCCCTAATAAACCTATTTTACTTATTTAAAACTATTAAATCCTATATTAAACCTAATAAAAGGAATATCTAACAAAAGATTAAATCTATATTAAAATAAACTCTATTTATTTCTATTATCCAAAAACTATTATATTCTAAAAGAAAATCATTATAAAATCTATTTAAAACAATTTAAATTCTAAAAAAGACTTAAAACTATTTAAAAAATATTAGGAAAATCTATTTAAATTCTAGAAAAATCTACAGAGCCCATTTAAAATCTACAAGAAGCTATTAAATTCTAAAAATGCAGCCAAAGGCAAATAACCAATATAAAAGAGAGCGCGAGACCAGATCGAAGCGAAATAGTAACCCGGACACCAAAAATCTCAAAAATCACTGCATAAACCGAAAACACCCAGGAAGCGCGCGACTTCCCAAAATAACCTCCGATCATCCGAACTGGTCTGAGACACCTGAAAAGCGACAACAAGGCTGTAATCCCGATAAAATCACCATGGTTGAAGAAATGCACTATATGCAGTATGTAAATGCGGATGCGAAATGCGTCGAAACATCGAGCCAGATGCGGGACCCGGTTGGTCAAATTTTAGGGTGCAACAGCTGCCCCTATTCAAGCAGCTTGGACCTGAATGGTTGAAGAGCGCCCAACCTTTGATCATTCAAAGGTAGAAGATGGTTGAATACAAACGGAACCCTGAAATTTGCCAACCGCAGAAATAAACTGCACTACTACTTGAATAACAATATCTGCTGACTGGATCTGGTTGTTACGGCAACAGACTTATCCATTAACGACCGTGCTGGGGATTATTTTCATCAACCTAAAAAAGATTCTATCATCGCAGGGGTATAACTTTGTCCACGTTAGGACGCCTGTTACGTCAACACGAAGAAACCTCAACTAAACTTGTCCACGTCAGGACTCCAACTGCTGTCAACCCGGAAAAATCTCGGCAACTTCGCTGGGGATGACTCGTCTGCATTTCATCAGGAATAAATCGTCCACGTTAGGAATAAACTCTTCCACGTTAGGAATAAACTCTTCCACGTTAGGAATACACTCTTTCACGTTAGGAATACACTTCTTTCCACGTAAGGAATAAACTTCTTTCCACGTAAGGAATAAACTTGTCCACGTCAGGAATAAACTTCGTCTGGATCTGTCCACGTCAGGACTAAACTCTTCCACGTCAGGAATAATCTCTTTCCACGTAAGGAATACATCTTCTTTCCACGTAAGGAATCACATCTTTCCACGTAAGGAATACATCTTTCCACGTAAGGAATACGTCTTCTTTCCACGTAAGGAATCAATCTTTCCATGTAAGGAATCCATCTTTCCACGTAAGGAATCATCTTTCCACGTAAGGAAACCATCTTTCCACGTAAGGAATACAACTTTATCTTGATTTGTCCACGTAAGGACTCCCATCTCGTCTTGATTTGTCCATGTAAGGACTCGCACCTCGTCTTGATTTGTCCACGTAAGGACTCGCACCTCGTCTTGATTTGTCCATGTAAGGACTCCCATCTCGTCTTGATTTGTCCACGTCAGGACTCACATCTCGACCCGCTGAAGAAATAAAACTCGTCCACGTCAGGACTCACATCTCAACCTGCTGAAGAAATAAAACTTGTCCACGTCAGGACTCACATCTCAACCTGCTGAAGAAATAAAACTTGTCCACGTCAGGACTCACATCTCAACCTGCTGAAGAAATAAAACTTGTCCACGTCAGGACTCACATCTCAACCTGCTGAAGAAATAAAACTTGTCCACGTCAGGACTCACGCTTCACCAACACGAAGAGAGATAAACTTGTCCACGTCAGGACTTGCGCATCTTATCATCACGAAGAACTATAAACTTGTCCGCGTCAGGACGCACATTTCACCATTACGAATAAAGATATTTGCTGGAAATAAGTAGTTCACGTCAGGACGCCAACACGAAGAGTAATCAATTTTGTCCATGTCAGGACTTCACATTCCACCAATACCGAGAAATCGAATCTGTCCACGTTAGGACTAGCACCTCTTATCAATCCGGGGAAATAAATCTGTCCACGTTAGGACACCCACTTCTCTAGCACGAAGAAATCCCGTCAATACAGGAATAGATCGTCCACGTCAGGACCCATTTCTCCATTGGTCCCAACCCACAAACTTCTTAGCACTGACGTGACAGCGACTTTGAGGCGGACTCTACTGGGGATATTTGAAAACCCAAACTACCGGACGCCTGTTCTGATAACCGGCGGCATCCTTTGAAATTCTGATTCATGAAACCCTTTGATGACAAATAACTCTGCTTGGGGACAAGGAGAGATTTTGCCTACTAACTCTGTGGGGAATAACACCGACATTTTCGTTGAACGTCTCACGCCGAGATCTTGAATGTTTGGCAATTCATTTGAGCAAGGGCTCCTTCCACCTGCAGAAGAAACAACACTTGGAAACAAACGGTTAACCAACCTGATTTATGTTTCAAAATGCATATGTTTGACAATGACACAACGCTACGCGTTTTTATTTGGTGGATGCAAGTATGACACTATATACCAATGCAAATGCAGACTCGAACTGCTGGGATACAGGAAACCGCTTCAGCAAAATAAATGCTGAAGACAATGCCGACTCCGCTAGGGGTAGCCAGGTGCTACAGAATTATTCCAACAAAATAAATGCTGGAAGAGTGAAGTCAACCCTGCTGGGGAATACAACTCTGCTGGGGAATAGCAGATGAGCCCAGTATGATTGGACTTCTGCTGGGGAATAGCAGATGAGCCCAGTATGATTGGACTTCTGCTGGGGAATGAACGGATATCACACGGTATTCTGACAAAATAAATGCCAGGGCGCCCAACCAACTTTGCCGGGGAGAGTCTTAATCTTCGAGTTCCACTGGGAGGAAGGAAAACACTAGCTGGAAAGAGAACTCCGCTGAGGACGAACCAATTCTCTTGGGGAAAATCAACTGACTCCGCTGGGGGAGAGTAAATGACCCTATTGGGAAGGGTAGACTGCCTGAGTACAGCTCACGAGTTGGAAATATTGATCTTCTGAGGCTAAACCACTCTGCTTGAGACGGGGGAATCCTTCTGGGGAACACCACACTGTCTGAATACAGCCTACAATCTTAGGACCGCCAAACTCTGCTGAGGATGAATGACTTTGCTGGAGAATGCCCTTTGGGTAAGCTACGGCTAGCTGGGGAATTTGATCCTTCTTCAGTAAGGAACATTGCTATCTTAGAAGTGCGACCTGCATGGAGATTCACTTCACATAACGATCAAGTCTTTCCGTTACGAGCTTCCGTAGGACTCTTCGATCTCTGTACCCTGACGGTTAGATCTGAACTGTTTCTGTACGTCAAACCCCGAAAGAATGTCCCAACAACATCTTTTGTTTTTAGGGTGTTCTGCCCCGGTCTTGCGATAATCTTTTGCCCCTGATCGACTGATTCGTGGAGCAGTGCCCATAGCCGCGAGAGATTTGCCAAGTCTCGACCTAATTGCCCCAGATTAACTGATTCTCGACCGGATGACTTTGCTGGGGATAAACGAGTGTGCCAAGTAGGCTGGACTTTTGTACATCCGTGCTAGGTCATACACTCCTGATGCTGGACAATACCCTGTCCGAATTCACGGCTTCTAGTAGAAGGGTCAATGGAGGGCAGCACGACTTCCCGATATTTGTCTCAAACTTGAAGATTGGCTGAATCTGCTCAAGTAGCTCTGAGTAACGCTGATGACACTGAGAAGAACAATTCTTTCGCCTCTGTTATGCCCCGGCCTGCAGGAACCTCTGTGGGATAGTCTGAAAATCTGTACCCTGACGGTTTAATATGAACTGCTCCCAGCATTCTGAACTTCCGCGAGATACTTCGACTCGAACGTCTCTCGAATAAAGCTGACCCCTGTGCTCTTAGGATGGCATGCCCCTGTCTGCAATGACTTTGCCTTAATCTGGTTCTTGGCAAAACCCACTCTGAACCGAAAGCACCTTGCTACAGTACGACCTTGCGATGGCTTACCCCGGTGTTTCCCTTAACTCAACAACTATCCACATTGTGACTTGCCCCTGAACGAGCGTTGAGCAACTTAACCTGTCCTGGTATAGCATTCTGGATAACTGCCCCTGATTGGCTCTCGAGAAGATTCGCTTCTGATCAACTTCTGCCCCATAATCAACTGATGCTTCGGGACTTTTCCTCAGACTAATTGATTCCGAACTCTCTGGAAGTCGATGCCCCAGATTTACAGGGTTTCACAACATACACCATTCTGATCCAGACTGTTGAATTATTCAATCCTGTTCGATTATTCCTTGTTGGAATTTCTTTCCTGTCAACTACTAACCTGCAAGTAAAATTGTTCAGTCCCGAATGGTAATTTTAATGCAGTGTTCATGCAGAGTTTTGAAAAAAAGTTGTGCTGTCACTCATTTACGTGTCATGACTGTGAGTGACGAATGAACCAAATTTCAAACGTAGTGCTTATGTGATCAGTGAAAATACAACCAGGATATGACTAGCAAATCAAGAGGGAGTCAGGTTACTCAACCTTATCATAATGCGCCTTCAGAATAAACCCTGCCTCAATTAGGTCTTTTAAGGGTTGTATCGTGGCCGGGTTCACGGTTCGTGAAACAAAGGATATTTGGCTCAAATTATGCTTTGTACCCACCCCTTCTACGTGATGATCTCCGATCCTAAAGTTCAGTTAACGTGGCTCGAGCGCTCGCCTCTTCGAGAGGTACGTTGAATGGTAAGGACCATGGCTAAGGAACTCACAAGGTTTCGGAGTGACAGTTACTCCTTTTTCGTTTTCGGTGTCTGTATACACGACTTTGTGACTTGTTCGAGGATTCCTCTTTTTATATCCTTTCTTTTCGTTCTTTCAATTCCCTAACTTTTGCCTGGACTGACTCCTTTTGAGTCCTTTTCGATTTTTTTCGTTTGAAGTCCAGCGGGATGCCCTAATTTTTGCCTAAGTATTAGCCTTCCAGCTTTTTCTTTTTCTTTTTACTTAGCGGGCTTTCTTTTTCTCCCCTTTTTTCCTTTGGAACAAAGTCGTGTGACACTGGTTGTCTTGGTTTCTCCGAAAGGATTGTAACTGCCTTACTCCTGATTGGTGAGGTTTAACCATTGTGGTTGGCAATGTGCGACCTCTTGAGAGGTATAGGCTGATTGGTCCTCGAAAAGCAACACTCCTCTGTAAGACTTGAATGCTCGGTCAAGCTAACTGACAACTACCCTGCCCCGGGTTAAAATGTGAGGGTTTAAAAGTCCGAAAAAACTTCTACTTCCTGGCTCGAAATGGTTAACAAGGGACTAACTCCTTATATCTCCAGTGTTTGGGGATTTGAAACAATGCCTTGTACGTCATCGGCAAGGTTTGATCTGAGAGCATACGATCATCGGTTATGAGTATTCAGTTTCGTCATCCCCCCTCCAATCTTTGCTAGTCACAGTGATAAAGTGGAGTGAATAAAATGCAAGTGTCAGTGCAATGCAGCAAATGAGTGACAGCGACATGATTAATTCAGAAAAATGCATAGTCACTTTATCAATATTACCATTCGAAAACAATCAATATTTAACAGCAAGTAGTAACTAACAGAAAAGAAACTACCAATGCAAATGGTAAAAAGTCTGAGGACTGCCAATGCTGAGGGTGCCCTCCTGTCTGGACCACTGGCTTCTTGAAAAGGACCCTCTGAATCTACGAGCTTAGACAGCTGAGAGGTTGGCATGAACAAACAAAACTCCTCCGGGAAAGGAAATGCACCCTTTGTCGATCAACTGTTGTACCTTCTCCTGAAACGCTTTACAATCTTCAGTTGCATGCCCTGGAGAGCCACCGTGGTAACCACATTGAACTTGGGGATTGTACCCAGGAGGGTAAGGTTCTAGCACGGGCTTGAGAGCTTTCGGCTCCACCAAAGAACTCTGGACCAACTGTGGCAAAATCTGACTGTACGGCACAGGAACTGGATGAAAAGGAGCATTCCTTCGTTCCAAAAATGTTGCGAGGTCGATTCTGATTCTGACGCTGATTCTGATAACCTCGGCCATGAGTTCGCTGATTAGCATGAGGAGCGACATAACGTTCCTGATAGGGTGCCCCAGGCACAGTGGTCTGTCCAGCGTAACAAGCCACAGGAGATACTGATCCAACAGATTTCACCACTCCATCTCGAGGATATCCAACATCTGACATGATTGCATTGATCACAGCTCCTTCTTCATTCTGATAGTCATAAAGAGATTCAGCTTCACTAGCCTGACTGTTTGACGTAACTCCAAGCATTCTTTCGAGGTACGGGCTCTCCAGGGAGTGTACAAACATGCTCATTAACTCTCGGTCTAGGAGCGGCGGCTTCACTCTGGCAGCAAATTCTCTCCATCTCTGAACATACTTCCTGAAAGGTTCATCGTTCCTTTGAGACAATTCTTGCAACTGCATGCGACTAGGAGCCTCATCAAGATTGTAGTCATACTGCTTCATGAAAGCATCGGCTAAATCCGCCCATGATCGGATCTGACCACTCTCTAACTGCATATACCAACTCAGAGATGCCCCAGTCAGACTATCTTGAAAGCAGTGAATCATCAACTTGTCATTAGGCACGAACGAAGTCATTCTCCGGCAGAACATAACCAAATGTAGCTTCGGACAACTATCTCCCGTGTACTTTTCAACTTCCGGCACTTTGAACTCGTAAGGCAACACCAGGTCAGGAACCAAACACATGTCTGCGACATTCAGGTTAACAACATCTTTCAAAGCTTTCATTCCCTCTGCCAACGCTAGGAGTTTTCTATCCGGCTCGAGAGCTCTTGGATCTTCGGTCCTGGCTATTGGAATATCTCTTCGGTAATTTATCACAGGGAAACCAACACCTTGATTGTTAACAGGAGGAGGATGCTCATTCTGGACAACAAACTGCTCATGTCGATCTTGGTTCTCACCAGAAGGTTGTACAACTTGGTCTGCAGTAGCGTTGTTCATTTGCGGGAAGTCTTCCATAGAATCAAACCGATGGTTGGACGTCATAGTAAACCCCGTCAAGGTATTAGGGGACTAGAGATTGCCTTCAGACATAGCCACCAATAAACTTCAGCTGACTTCAATGCTTGATTCTACTCAAATCTACTCAACCCCTAGGTCATCTTCTGACAATCAACAGTTGCTCAATCCAAACTCCGGGTACTCACCTTTGAAATCAAACAACGGCTGGATAAGAGCCCTGGCCAGCTGGAGAAATGCTATGCAATATGATGCAAAGATGCTTATGCAAATGCAATGCAATGCAACAAACACGGGATCACAGCCCCCACACAACAAACTGAGTGCCACTGCACTGCTGACGAAGTACGTTCTCTCTAAAAGAGAACGCCAGGATAGTTGGTAGTCTGGAAGTCAAGGTTTCGCAAAAAAGAAACCCCCCCCCCCCCCCCACTCACGTGTATGGACCTAAGATACGGCATCCTATGCGGTCGTCAGCGTCACATACTTTCATGAGGAATGATACGATTCCCAGAAGGAGTGGCATCGTCATCTCATGAAGAGGCCTCACTTAGCTGACTTCCAATTGATCGGTCCCCAGAGTCGACAATCCTCACGTCTGGACTCCCCTATGATCCTCAGGACCTTAGAGAAGCACCTCGGAGAGAACCTCGTCTGAGCGCAGATTTTCGTAGGGAACTGTGCCTGCCCAGCAGACAGGTTCGTCTACTACTTCTCCGCAACTATGTCTAAATGCACACTCAAGCAGCCCAGGTCCGGCTATCACTCAGAATATCACCCTCCCCAGCACAACGACAACAGAAAAAAGCGATGAAAAAGAAACACCCAAAAGACAAGCAAACAAGCGCTAGGATTGACTCTCTTAGGGGACGTTGGATCCCACATGCATAAGGACTATCGCAGTCCTTAGCATCCAGGGGACGATCGAATTCCCCAGCAGAGTCGCCAGCTGTCGCTACTGCGAAAATCGGCGCCGACTAAACAGAAGAGTCGCCATCGTGCGTTATTTATCCCAACGGAGGGAAAGGAAACGCTCGAAGTAAACCTCGCAAAAAACGGGAAAAGGTATGGTCATCGCAACCAAAACCGGGGTTTGGGAGTCGGTTACGCAAGGGGAAGGTATTAGCACCCCTCACGTCCGTCGTACTCGAAGGGATCCACGCTTGCTTGGGTTGTCTAAAGGATGCAAAATAATCTATCTACGGCTGCTAAATCTAAACGGGAGGGAATTGACTCGATAGAGCGTCGCACTCTACGCCTACGTATTCTCAAGAGAGAAAGTCAGAGTCAACGTAGTTCGGGACTACAGGGAAATTGGCTCGCCAAGACCTCGCGTCTTGTGCCTACGTACTTCCACACTGCATGGAAGATCAGAGCTTACGTAGTTCAGGCTAACTACGGCTAGGCTGGGTATTCTCACACAGCAGTGAGATAATAATCTGGTTTTAAAGGTACGGGAACCTATGGGAAAAACTACGGTCTGGTCTCAAATGCACTTGGGCAAGAGAAAAGGGTAACAACAATCGTCAGCGGGAAAGTCTCGATCGCACAGCAGCGAGAGAACAAAAGGTTAATTGTTAGTGTGCTCGCTAGGATATCGCATCCTATGCCTACATATCCTCGTCTGGTACGAGGAATCAGAGCAGCTGTAGTTCGGCTACTTTCGGGACCACAACTCAAATCTCGTTTTATTAATCTTCTGAAAATGGATTACAATGATTGAATATTGAAAAATAAACTCCTAAAAAAACTATCCAACTATCCTGGAAAAAATCAAATGGAAAATAGTCCCCTAACATATGGACTTCTAAAACTACCTCTAGAAGGTAAATAAACTCTGGAAAAAATGTACTCTAAAAAATATTAAATCTACACTAATATTTTTTTACTATTTTTTCTCTATTCTTTTTTCAACTATTTTCTTCTTTTTTCATTTCTTTCTTTTTCTATTTTTTCAAATATTTCTTTTCCAACATTTTCTCTTCTTTTTCTTTTTTTCAAATATTTCTTTTTTCTATTTTTTCAAATATTTCTTTTTTCTTTTTTAATATTTCTTTTTCTCTTATTTTCTCCTTCCTTTTTTATTAGTTCTCAATATCCTTTTTCAATAGAAAAACTAAGCAAAATAAAAAATAAAGAAAATAAAAATACAAAGGAGGGAGGGGGGTACAGCAGTTCAGGGGGTGCTAACAGAAAAAACAAAAAAAAGCACTGAGGGCCCAGCCCAACAGAATCCTTCAGCAAAATAAATGGAGGAAAAGGGGGTGTATGAAGTGAGGACGGGGGGTGTGGTTAGTATAACTCGTTGGGCCCAGCCCATGGTCATTCAGCAAACAAAAAAAACGGAGGGTATAGCAAACGAGGGGGTGTACGGATCCGTATCGCAATTGGGCCTCAGAAGCCCAAATCCATCCCGGTCTATCTCCTTCTTCGTTCACCTTCAGATGGGTAACCCTAGTTCCCCCCAACACTGTTCATACACCCACAACGGCGCCCCTCAACCTCCTCTGAACTCCCTCTCTCAATCTTTCTCCTCCGTTCTCTCTTTCTGATTCAAACCCTGGCAGATCTTCCTCAGTCAAATTCTCACCAACAACCTCAATCCTTCCATCTTCATGCCAACCCAATTCGGTTCTTTCAAAACAAAAATGAAGAAAGAAACGTAGAAATAGATCTATTACTTGATGAGTTCAGAGGAAATCTTTTGAAGATACGAAGATCCATTCTTGACGAAGATCCAGCGATGATACTTAAAAGAAAAACTGGGGAATAGGAAGCTTGATGTCACCGGATCGTCTTGATGTTGAACGCTTTAAAGATGCCTGAAGACGAATGAACATGCCGGAGTTTCATGATGAGTTTCCGTTAATCTTTTGAAGGTTGAATATTCTGTGAGTTGGGATGAGGCTTGGTGGAAGATCTTGCTGGATCTTGAAAACGTTGTAGACATGATGAAGGTTCGTATGAACAAATCTGATGAAGTCTGGAGACGGTTGGTGAACACTCATGAAACACGATGAAGTTCTGGCAAGCCTCATGATGAAAGTCTTGAAGTTGAGTTGACAGATCTGGACGTAGCTCGCTTGAAGATTTTGACGAAGATCTCTGAAGATTCGTCATGATCGGAGTTTGGTTGAGGTGTTGATCGGAAGAAAATGATGTTTCTGGTAGAAGGATGAAGATTGGATGAGAAATGAGTTTCTTGGTGATTTCTGGAATGACGATGAACGCGATTGAAGGTTCTTGAAGTATGATGAACGATTCTGGAAATCTGGATGAAGCTGCTTGAATTTGATGAACGCGGTTGGACGTTTTCTGGCAATTCTGGAAGAACTTTGATGAACTTGATGGATGTTGGATGAATTTGGGACCGGAGAAGATGAAGATCAAGGATGTGAGAAGAATTTCTGAGTTTTCCAGTTTTCCGGTGAAATGTACGGTGGCCGGAGGTAGTTGGTGGTCAGTTACAGTGGCTGGAGGAGGTTAGGGACGGTGGTTGCATGGCCGCCGACCATGCAACCGGTGAGACTCCGCGGTGGACACGTGGCGTAGAGTTGGAGAGAGGGTGGTCTGCATGCATTACACGTGGTGTGGAGAGTGGTAGTGGGAGCCACGTGTGGAGTTGCTGAGAGATGAGAAATTATGAGGTGGGGCCTTGTGGGTGAAAAACGTGGATCCCCCTCTTGTGCAACACGTGGGCATGCTTTATATAGGACCTGCTGGCAATGATCTTTTTGGACTGAAGACTAAGAGGAAAATGGGCCTCCAAAAACGGAAATCTGGGCCCAATACGAAAATGATGCAAATTGGACCAAAAAAAACTGAATTGAATTAAAAATGATTAAAAACCTGATTAAGAACTAATCCTAATTAACTAATTAACTAATGATTAAACCTAATTAAGCTAACTAAATCTCAATTAAACCTAACAAAGAGAATTAACCTAAAAAAAAACTCTATTAACTCTAATTAATTTCTAAACTAATAACACTCTAATAATCCCACTAATCTAAAAAACTCTAATAATTCTCTAATCTAAAATTACTCTAATAATTCTCTAATCTAAAATTATTAAATTTCTATTAAATCCCTAATAAACCTATTTTACTTATTTAAAACTATTAAATCCTATATTAAACCTAATAAAAGGAATATCTAACAAAAGATTAAATCTATATTAAAATAAACTCTATTTATTTCTATTATCCAAAAACTATTATATTCTAAAAGAAAATCATTATAAAATCTATTTAAAACAATTTAAATTCTAAAAAAGACTTAAAGCTATTTAAAAAATATTAGGAAAATCTATTTAAATTCTAGAAAAATCTACAGAGCCCATTTAAAATCTACAAGAAGCTATTAACTTCTAAAAATGCAGCCAAAGGCAAATAACCAATATAAAAGAGAGCGCGAGACCAGATCGAAGCGAAATAGTAACCCGGACACCAAAAATCTCAAAAATCACTGCATAAACCGAAAACACCCAGGAAGCGCGCGACTTCCCAAAATAACCTCCGATCATCCGAACTGGTCTGAGACACCTGAAAAGCGACAACAAGGCTGTAATCCCGATAAAATCACCATGGTTGAAGAAATGCACTATATGCAGTATGTAAATGCGGATGCGAAATGCGTCGAAACATCGAGCCAGATGCGGGACCCGGTTGGTCAAATTTTAGGGTGCAACACTCCCATATTCAGCTTTTTGCATATAGATAAAGGCATAACACTGATACTGGCTCTTAAATCGCATAGAGCTTTGTCTATTACGAACTTTCCTATGACGCAGGGTATGGAGAAACTACCTGGGTCTTTTAATTTAGGAGGCATGCGGTTTTGAATAATAGCGCTACACTCTGCAGTAAGTGTAACTGTTTCGTTATCCTCGATCTTTCTCTTATTTGACAGGATTTCTTTGAGGAATTTGGCGTATGACGGCATTTGAGTTATCTCTTATGTAAAAGGAATAGTGATATTCAACTGTTTAAGGAGCTCTACAAATTTCTTAAATTGTCCTGAAGTTTTGGAGTTTATTAATCTTTGAGGATAAGGGATATGTGGTTTATATGGCGCTGGAGGTGTTTGCGTTTTTTCACTGGCGGTATCCTCCTTCTCGTTGTCTTCCTTCTTCTCTAACTCGGATTCCTTTTCTGCTTGTTCAGTTGGCTTTTGTTGCATGGCTGAGTTTTCGGTTCTCGGATCGATCGGTTCGTCCAATTCTTTTCCGCTTCTTAATATGACAGCATTTGCTTGTCCTTTTGGATTTTGTTCGGGTTGTCCAGGAAATGTGCCAGCGGGTGCAGCAGTAGAGGCTTGTTGTTGAGCCACTTGTGATATCTGTGTTTCTAACATTTTGTTGTGGGTGGCTAAAGCGTCTACTTTTCCGGTCAGCTGTTTAATTTGCTCGCTAGTGTGTATGTTTTGATTCAGGAATTCTTTGTTTGTTTGAGCTTGAGTAGCTATGAATTTTTCCATCATCAACTCGAGGTTTGATTTCCTAGGTGCAGTCTGAGCAACAGCTGGTTTCTGATATCCTGGCGGAGCAGCAGGCATCTGCAATGCATTATCGCTTTTGTAAGAAAAGTTTGGATGATTTCGACAACCTGGGTTGTAGGTATTTGCGTAAGGATTTCCTTGAGCATAATTTACTTGGTCTGGTGGGATTCCGGCCAGCAATGGACATTCGGGCGCATTATGAGTAGTGATTCCGCATAACTCGCAGTTTGGAGTTACGGCAGCGACAGTTGCAGTGGGGTTAATAATTAGACTGTCAATTTTTTGTGCTAGAGCATCTACTTTAGCGTTGAACTTTTCAAGGCTGCTGATCTCGTACATCCCACCTTTCATTGCGGGTTTCTCTGCTGGAATGCGTTCACCTCCCCATTGGCAGTGGTTCTGAGACATGTTTTCGATTAGTTGATAGGCTTCGTCGTATGGCTTATCCATAAGTGCACCGCCCGCGGCGGCGTCTACAGTTAATCTGGTGTTGTATAAAAGCCCATTATAGAAAGTATGGATTGTCACCTAGTCTTCTAGACCGTGGTGAGGACATGTTCTCATCATATCTTTGAATCGTTCCCATGCTTCGTAGAGAGATTTTGTATCTTTTTGTCGAAATCCGTTGATTTGAGCTCTAAGCATAGCAGTCTTGCTTGGCGGAAAATATCTTGCTAAGAAGACGTTCTTCAACTGTTCCCACGTTGTAACGGAGTTGGATGGTAAGGATTGTAACCATGTCCACGCTCTATCTCTAAGAGAGAAAGGGAAAAGATGAAGTCTTATTGCGTCTGGAGTTACTCCATTTGCTTTCACTGTGTCTGCGTATTGTACAAACTTCGTTAAATGTTCGTTTGGATCTTCAGTTGCATTTCCTGAGAATTGGTTTTGTTGTACAGCTGACAGCAATGACGGTTTCAGCTCAAAATCGTTTCGAGTAATAGCTGGGGCAGCAATGCTACTCCTAGGCTCCATCTGAGAGGGTGTAGCGTATGCCTTCAGCGGTTTGTTTTGAGGTCCTTCAGCCATCTTTAGTTCTTCTTCAGATTTGGGTTTGTGAGTGAGAGGATCGGGAATGTTATGTTTTTGTTGGTACTCAATGATGCGACTTCTTAAATGTAAGAAGCGCTCTAGTTCTGCGACTGAAGGTTTTAAGATATCATCTTGCGGGCAATTACTTGGCATACAATCGACAAAACTAGTAAAGGGAAAATAAAATTGTTAACCTAGTCTATACGGCGTAACAGAAGGTTACACTATTGACTAAACGGGTCCCCGGCAACGGCGCCAAAAACTTGATCGCGACTTTCTATGTCTAATACAACTTAACTGCAAGTGCACAGTCTATCGCGTAGTAATAAAAGATATCGATCCCACAAGGACTCGTAATTAAACTAGTGTTCTCGGGAGTTACTATGTTTAGCTAGGTAGATAATGTTTAAGGGAATAATTTCTATCACTAAAGGGAACTAAAAACGTTACATGGATTATAATTACGTGAATCGATATGCAATAATTATGTTCTTCGGGGATTTGACAAGTTACCGGTATATGAAATATTTTTCAGAATTTATTTAAGAAGAAAAATAGTGATCTAAAGACCTTTGTCTCACGATGGTTGTTGACGCTAGTCGCAACTCTAAGGCGAAACGTAGTTCGGGGTTAAAATCGCTTTTTGGAAATCTCTAAGTTCTAATCTATTTTAAAGTGCTTTCGCTGTTATTAAAACAAATGCCTAGTGTTTACTATCTGGTCCTAGCCGCAGCTGTCGCTTGTTGGTTCGTACCTTAGTTAATTTCCCACTGTCGTGGCAAAACTACTTTTAAATAAGTTCTCGCTGTCGCGACGAATGTTTATTTAGGAAATAAGTTTAAACACTCAGGCCATAAACAACTTTTGAAAAGGAAAGTTTTAACCGGTTATTATCAAATCCCGTCTGAATTATTATTACATATCGATTACTCTGGTTTAGCTAGACATGGATTTGGGAAAGGTAAAACATAAATAAAAACAGAAACTTAGAACATTCATATTACTGAGAATCAAAGTTACAATTAACGAAATAATAAAAACCTATAACGTATCCAATTGGCTTTTGGCCAAATCCCAACGATGTCGGCAGGATTATGTCTTCAAACCAATAGAGCGCACAAATGAATATTGTAGAAAATGGAATACAGGAATAAGGAAAGGAAACAAAAACAGAAAGAATGAAACTAAATTTTTGCTCTGGAAATAAATTTGAGCAGCACTTCGTTATCTGAATGCGGCTCCCTTTCTCAGCTCCCCTCCTTCCCCTTTTATAGAGGTAAAATTCTAACGGTTGTAATTTGAAGAAGGTGGTCTTGGAGGTAGAAAAATTAGGGAGTAGTGGTCCATTATTTGGGACTTGGAACTGGTATTTGCACGTTCAATTGAAGCTATGCGTTTTTGCTTGCATGACGGTCGTCATGGTGTGTGACGGTCGTCACCCGTGTGACGGCCGTCATGGCTGTGTGACGGTCGTCACAGCAGCAAAATGCGCATTCTGTGTTTTTCATGTTGTTTTCATCTGGTTTTCGTCCATATTTCATCTGTAATTGCTTCTTTTCTTCATATTTCTTTGTTTAGACATGATCATCGAATACCTGCAAAATATCAGACAAATAACATGGAAAAAACCCGAAATCAGATTGAAACCAGTCAAACATTAGTTGAATTATGCGTCAATATATATATACGATTTCGCGTTATCAAGCATTGAAGACTTTTGTATGAAGAGTTTCAAGCTTAGTTTATTTCAGAAGACTCTGATAGTACTACGCTGCCAGTACTGAGGATCAGATTCATAAAACTCTGCTCTAATGAAATTACACGCTGAAAGCACACTTGCTGCAATGCTCTGATTCAGCAAACTCTGATGAACATCAAAGACTCTGATCAATCAAGGCTCTGATGTTATTTGCTGAAACTTGTTGAAGAAGAATTCAAAGTTATGTCCGTTGGTTTGGCCAAATGACTCTTTCCTCATTTATGCTAGACACAAGAACACAGACAAAAATGATTTCTCTATGCATTCTACTTCTAGGAAAGGTCATGTGATGTGAAGACAAAAAGGCTACAAACCTTTTTAGTACACAACCTTTAACGTGAAAACAACTTAGACTTCTGTGCCTATAAAAACAAGACTCCATCTCTCTTCTTCAGTTGACGAAATCATTGAAAGAAATTCATTAAAAGCTCTCATACAATTTATACTCTTTGCTGAATTTATTTCATAGTTCTTAAACTTAAGTGTAAAATCACAATTGTGATATAGCTTTCTTAGAAGCATTTAAACACTTGTTTAGTTCTTACATTTAATTGTAAAAGTCCTTAAGAAGATCCAATTGTGATCTGTTGTTCTTAAGAAGACTAAGAACAATTGTTCTTAGTGCTTACTATTGTAATCAGTTTGATTAATAGTGGATTAACTCCTTGTTGAGAAAGGCAAATCACTCTTGATAGGGTGAACTGGAGTAGCAGGGTTCAACGAACCAGGATAAAAATCTTTGAGTTTTTATTGCCATAACATTTTCTCTATACTTATTCAACCCCCTTCTAAGTATTTTCTCACCTTCAGTTGGCATCAGAGCTCCGGTTCTGTGTGTGCTACCACTTCACCGTGACAGAAAAGATCCAGTGAGAAAACTTTGATATATATTTGGTTGTTATTATGGCTGAAACTTTAACATCTAACAGCAACAACAGATATGAAGAAAGGGAAAGAATCAGCACAAAATCCCCTATGTTTGATGGGGAGAAATTTGATTATTGGAAGGACAGGATAGAAAGTTTCTTCCTTGGTTATGATGCTGATTTATGGGACTTAGTCATTAATGGGTATGTTCATCCCACTGATGGGGATGGAAAGAAAATTGATAGAAAATCAATGACTGAATCCCAAAAGAAGGAGTTCAGAAATTATCACAAAGCTAGAACAATCTTGTTAAATGTAATATCTCATACTGAGTATGAGAAGATCACAAACAGAGAAACTGCATTTGACTTGTTTGAGTCTTTGAAGATGACACATTAAGGAAACCTTCAAGTTAAAGAGACCAAGGCTCTGGCGCTAATACAGAAGTATGAAGCGTTCAAAATGGAAGAATCTGAGTCTATAGAAACTATGTTCTCTAGATTCCAGATCCTCACAGCTGGTCTAAAAGTGCTGGACAAAGGCTACTCAACTGCTGATCATGTGAAGAAGATCATCAGAAGCTTGCCTATCAGATGGAGACCTATGGTTACTGCTCTAAAGCTTACCAAAGATCTGAACAAGATCACTTTGGAGGAACTAATCAGCTCACTAAGGAGCCATGAAATTGAGCTTGAGGAAGATGAGCCTCAAAAGATAGGTAAGTCAATTGCCTTAAAATCTAACAAATCTGTGAAAGCTTTGCAGGTATTAGAAGAGAGTTCTGAAGAGTCTTCTTCTGAAGAAGAAGATGAACTGTCCCTGCTCTCTAGAAGAATCAACAGACTCTGGAAGCACAAACAGAGGAAGTTCAAGAACTTCAAGAAGCCAGATCAGCGCAAGGAGTCCTCTGGACCAAAAAGATCTGGAAAGAAGGAAGTTGTTTATTTTGAATGCAAACAACCTGACCATTACAAAAATGAATGTCCAAAGCTTCAAAAAGAAAAGCCTAGAAGAAAGCCTGAGCATAAGAAGAAGGTTCTAATGGCAACATGGGATGATTCAGATGAATCTGGATCCTCATCAGAATCTAAAGATGAATGCGCCAACATGGATCTGATGGCAGGCGTGGAAGATCAGAATGAAGGATCATCTGGATCTGAGTCTGATTCTGAATCTGACTCAGAAGAGGTACTTTCTGATCTCACTAGGGAAGAGCTTATTAAAGTCCTATAAGAAGTCCTAAAAAACTATAACCAGATTAAGCTCAAATGCAAGAAGCTTAAATGCAATCTTGAATCTGAGAATAATCTATTAAAGTCAGAAGTTGCTGAGCTAAAAGAAAATAATTTAAAAATGAAAACTAATTTTGAAAAAGCTTAACAAGACTCTGAGTCTGAAACTAAGTCTAAATGCAAAAACATTTTAGAAGAATATGACTTTAGCTTTCAGAAGTTTCTGGCTAAAAACATAGATAGAAGCAAGATGGCTTCAATGATCTATGGAGTTAGCAGAAACAACAGGAAAGGAATTGGATATGAATCTTCCTCTAGAAAGGATTTAAATCCAATGCATGTTGATAAACTTATAATTAAGAAAACTCCCTTATACTCTCATTTCAAATTTGGTCATCTCAATGATATCAAGCACACACGTTCTGATCATAATGTTCCTGTGTTTAAGCCAAAAGTCAGTCAGAACAAAACTGTTGTAAAAAGACAGAAGTTCAAACAAACTTTCAAGGCAACTAACCCAAAAGGACCCAAAAATATCTGGGTACCTAAGGATAAGATAATCCCTGTTGTAGATGTATTTAGCAGAAAAGTCAAGACGCCAGTCATGGTACCTGGACTCTGGCTGCTCACGTCACATGACAGGAGAAAGGTTTATGTTCCAAAGCCTGGAGCTTAAATCTGGAGGAGAAGTGAAGTTTGGAGGGAATCAGAAGGGCAAGATCATTGGCTCTGGTACTATTGGCAATGGTAACCTTCCCTCTATATCTAATGTTTTACTTATAGAAGGATTAAAGCATAATCTATTGTCCATAAGTCAATTAAGTGACAATGGTTATGACATAATCTTTAATCAACAATGTTGCAAAGCTGTTAGTCAGAAGGATGGCTCAATCCTATTTAATGGAAAGAGGAAGAACAACATTTACAAAATAAATCTTTCAGAACTTAAGGTTCAAAATGTTAAATGCCTTATGTCTGTTAATGATGAGCAATGGGTTTGGCACAGAAGATTGGGGCATATTAATATGAGACGTATATCACAGATTAATAAACTCAATCTGGTCAGAGGACTTCCTAAGTTGAAGTTCAACTCAGATGCTCTTTGTGAAGCATGTCAAAAAGGAAAATTTTCAAAATCTTCTTTTAAATCTAAAAATGTTGTTTCAACCTCTAGACCATTAGAATTACTTCACATTGATTTGTTTGGACCAGTGAAGACTGCATCCATCAGAGGCAAGAAGTTTGGATTAGTCATTGTTGATGACTACAGCAGATGGACATGGGTAAAGTTCTTAAAACACAAGGATGAGTCACATTCTGTGTTCTTTGACTTTTGCAAACAAGTCCAGAATGAAAAAGATTTTAAAATTGTTAAAGTCAGAAGTGATCATGGTGGTGAATTTGAAAACAAATATTTTGAAAAATATTTTAATTAAAATGGCATTTCTCATGATTTCTCTTGCCCTAGAACTCCACAATAGAATGGAGTTGAAGAGAGGAAAAATAGAACTTTGCAAGAAATGGCCAGAACAATGATCAACGAGACTAATCTGGCAAAACATTTTTCGGCAGAAGCAATAAACACAGCTTGTTACATTCAGAACAAAGTGTCTGTAAGACCTCTTCTGGAAAAGACTCCCTATGAATTGTGGAGGAACATAAAGCCCAACATTTCTTACTTTCATCCTTTTGGATGTATTTGTTATATGTTGAACACTAAAGAGAATCTTAATAAGTTTGATTCTAAAGCACAGAAGTGTTTCATGCTTGGGTATTCTGAACGCTCTAAAGGCTACAAATATAATACTGAAACACAGATTGTGGAAGAATCTATACATGTTAGATTTGATGATAAGCTTGGCATTGAAAAGCCAAAGCAGTTTGAAAGTTCTGCAGATAGAGAAATAATTCTCACAGACTCTGAAGGCTCAGAGGCAGAAAAAGCTCAAGTGAAGGAACCAGAAGCAACGCCAGATGCAATTCCTTTAGCTTCTCAAATGAACAACTTAAACATTTCTGAAGAATCAAATGTTAGAGGATCATCTTCCAGAATCAAGGCCTCTCACCCAGAGGACGTGATCATTGGAAAGAAGGATGACCCCATAAGAACAAGATCCTTCCTCAGATCATCTGAAGCGTCACTATTTGGGTTGGTGTTAGTTATTGAACCAACTTCTGTGGATGAAGCTCTGCAAGACAATGACTGGATAATTTCCATGCAAGAAGAGCTCAATCAGTTCACAAGAAATGCCATTTGGGATTTGGTTCCAAGACCAAAAAGATTCAACATAATTGGAACTAAATGGGTCTTCAAAAATAAGTTGAATGAAAAAGGAGAAGTTGAAAGAAATAAATTAAGGCTTGTTGCTCAAGGTTATAGCCAACAAGAAGGAATTGATTATACAGAGACTTATGCTCCTGTAGCCAGGTTAGAGTCTGTTCGTTTACTCATTTCTTTTGCTGCACAAAATAACATCACTCTATATCAAATGGATGTTAAGAGTGCCTTTCTAAATGGAATTATAGAAGAAGAAGGTTATGTTCACCAACCTCCTGGTTTTGAAAGTGAAAAATTTCCAGAACATGTTTTTAAACTAAAGAAATCTCTTTATGGTTTAAAACAAGCTCCCAGAGCTTGGTATGAGAGATTAAGAAATTTTCTTCTAGAGAAATTTTTTATCAGAGGCAAAGTGGACACAACACTCTTTTGTAAAACATTTAAGAAAGATCTGTTAATTTGTCAAATATATGTGGATGATATTATATTTGGATCTACCAATGTTATGCTGGGAAATGAGTTTGCTCAATTTGTGCAGGCAGAATTTGAGATGAGCATGATGGGAGAATTGAGATTCTTTCTGGGAATTCAAGTCAACTAGACTCCAGATTGCACTTACATTCATCAGACCAAATATGTTAAAGAGCTTCTGAAGAAGTTCAACATGACTGATAGTAAGATGGCAAAGACTCCTATGCATCCAACAAGTACTCTTGGTAAGGAAGAGGTAAGTAAGAAAGTAGATCAGAAACTCTACAGAGGTATGATAGGATCTCTTATCTACTTAACTGCTTCTAGACCTGAAATTTTATTCAGTGTATGCTTGTGTGCAAGATTCAAATCAGATCCTAGAGAATCACACTTAACAGTTGTTAAGAGGATTCTAAGGTATCTAAAAGGTACTTCTAATGTGGGTTTATGTTACAGAAAATCTGATGATTTTAAATTAGTTGGATTCTGTGATGCTGATTACGCTGGAGACAGAGTGGAAAGAAAAAGTACTTCTGAAAGTTGTCAATTTCTAGGAAGAAATTTAATCTCCTGGTACAACAAGAAACAACCTACAATTGCGCTATCAACTACAGAGGCAGAATATATTGCTGCTGCTGGATGTAGCATGCAGACGCTCTGGATGAAAAGTCAGCTAGAAGACTATCAGATCTTTGAGAGTAATATTTCTATTTTCTGTGATAATACTTCTGCTATATGTTTGTCTAAAAGCCCTATTTTACACTCTAAGGAAAAACATATAGAAATTAAACATCATTTCATCAGAGACTATGTTCAGAAGGGTATTATAAACTTAGCCTGTGTTGATACAGATCATCAGTGGGCTTATATTTTCACAAAACCCCTTGCTGAAGATAGGTTCAAGTTTATTCTGAAAAATATTGGTATGGATTTTTGTCCAAAATGATATTTATCAGAAGCAAACTTCTTAGATGCAAAAGGTTTAAAACTTTGAAGTATTTCATCTGTCATTTATTTGATATATTGAATTATTATTATTTGTGTGTATCTGAACTAACCAATCTTAGAGGATCTGAACGTTGGCTAACGTTTCATTTCTCAAAAGAATTCAGAAGCACATGCAAGCAAACACGTGTCACTCTGAATCTGAAAAGATGACGTGCACATTACTGAAGAGACATTTGAGGTATTGTTTGAATAGTGAAAATCTTGGTTTTCCCCTCAAATTGTCAGAATCAATTAATGCTTTGAAATGATTTTTATTCTTTTCATTAAATTCCATTTAATGCTAAGTGAATACGTGCTAAATGTGTCTGTTTGTGTGCCCTAGCTTCTCTCTATAAATACCACAAATCACACCATTTCACACTTTTCACTTCACAAACAATATATGCATTTCTGTTTGCTCTTTGGTCTTCATCAAAACCCTAAACCTTCATCCAAATCTTCTTCATCTTCAACAATGGCAACATCATCCTCAACATCAGCTCAGTTTCAATCATCTATGGCTGCAGTTGCATCATCAAACATGGGTGCTACTCCCTTTAAGGAACCTAAGAGAACATTGTTAACCCCTGTGGACAAGCTTGAAGTTCTTTGCGAATCCATGGCGGAATTTGACTCTCTGGTTGACAATGGATTTGATTTGCGTTCTATTATTGATGCACAAGGTTGGGTTAAGTATTTTGACAGGTTGTTTGGTCCAGTGTATCCACACTTAGTGAAGGAATTTTGGATTCATGCATCTGTTTATCCAAAGTTCATCCTCTCTTCTGTTCTGGGAAAAGAGATCATAATCACTGAAGATCTCATCAGGAAACTCATAGGGTATGAGGAAACTGATGGAGTTTGTCATCTGCCAGCTGGGCGTGTTGACATTGAAGAAGTTTATGAGGAAGTTATTGCATCTGGACAGGCTTCTAACAAATTTAAGGATCTGAAACCTGACTACAAAATCTGGGCAAAGATTTTTCTGGGATGCATCAATCACAGAAAATCCACAAATTCTCCAGATTATGTGAATAATGAACAACTCTATTTCATGTACTGCTTGAGTCAGAGTACAAAGGTAGATCTGCCATACATTCTCTTTATGCATCTATGGAATCACATCAATGCATCCAGAGAATCCATAAAGGATAAGGGACAGAAGATCAGGACGTGGATTCCTTTTGGAAGATTGATCTCAGACATTCTGACAGAGAATGGTCTGGTAGCTGCTCTTTATGAAGCTGGAGTTAAAGAAGAACTCAAGACAATAGTTGGAAAACCCTTGAATGGAAAGAGTCTTTAGAGGCTAAAAGTTGTGGATGAACTCACAACTGCTCCTAAGAAGCTGAATGTTACTGAAGTAAGTCAGAGAAGGATTCCAGTTCAAGACTTTCCAATCTTTGGTGCTGAAGAACCTAGGGATATTATTCTTAGGTATATTAAAGTGTGCAAAGCAGATGGAACACCTATTCCTTTTGATATTCTGATTTATGCTAGAGAACCTATGCCAGATGTTTATGAAGAGAACATGAGGAAAAGAAAACAATTAGAGGCAGACGAAGCTGATGCTCAGAAGAAACAGAGAGTTGCTGAAAAACCATAGAAGCAGATCAAGAGAAAAGCTTCTGGAGAAGTTCCCTCTGTCCCCACCAAGCGCATCAAGACAAAAGGTACTAAAACATCTTTACCTTCTCTTTCTAAAATTGCAGTAGATGTATCAACAATTAGTTCTATGCCTGAACCTCCTCCCACTCAAAATCAAACAATTCCTGCTCCATCTCAAACCTCTGAACCACCAAAATTCCTACATCACAAATTCCATCTGATCCTGTTTCCACAACACCACTTAAATCATCTGACCTTCCTCAATCAGAACCACAAACAAAACCAACAGAACAACCTACAACACAACAACAACCTGAAATTCAACAATCAGTTGCATCTGAACCTATACAATCTGACCCAGTTGCATCTGAAACTTTTGCATCTGAACAAGTTGCATCTGAACCAGTTGTATCTGAACCACCAGCATCCAAACCTTCTGGTCCTCAACCAGAACCATCCATTCCTATTGAAACAAACATACCTGACTCTGAGATTCTGGATATTCAACCTCTCAAGACTGTATTTGAGGTATCATTTACATCTTGTACCCCAACCACCTCATCTGATTCCTCTGAATCTGATTTCCATCCAGATATCATTTCACCTCCTTCTCTTAGAGAATTTGAATCTAACCAATCAGATCTACCTGTTTCATCTGAAACTCTCATTCCTGAACCCATTCCATCACCTAAACCCAGGACATCTGAGTTTGTTTCAGTTGCTTCCTTTAAACCACATCCCTCTGATCCACTTCCTTCTGGTTTAAAGCTTAAACACTTCTATACCAGAATAGAACCAACTGACACAATCACTCCATTTAAACCTAAGACTTCCACTATTCTACCATCTGTTCTTCAAACCTACTTAAAAGAACTGCCAGATATGATTTCATCAGAACCTCTGTTGTCTGATAAATCTGTTTTCATTCCTTACACTTCCATTACCTTTGATGTTGTTCCCTCTTCATCATGTGTAAAACCATCTCTGGTTCATGCCTTATCCAGATCCAAAACTACCACTTCATCTGACCATCCATCTCTTCCTTTCTACCCTCATCCTCTGATCATCATTCCAAAATTTACCATACCATCACCACCTCAACCCAAGCCATTCACTTTGGAAACCCTTCTCAAACCAAAAACTAGGCTAAACGTTGATACTTTATTTGCTAATTTTCTGAAATAGATAAAGATGAATTTAGGCTCTGTACAGAATCTAATGCTATCTGGAATAGCTTCATTATCAGATTCAATAATGTTGCCTCAAATCTGAAGAATGTATGTTCTGATGATGCGAAGCTCAAATTTGCTGAGACTTCCAGAAGCATGAAATGGAATATGAAATGATCTGCACCTTTTCTTCTTGAAGATGTACCTTCATCTTCTGGAGTATCTGCTACAGAAGTTTTTGCAGAATCTGCTTCTGAAGAAAATCCACTGGCTATGACAATTGTGGAAAATCCCTCTGCATCTGTTGCTCCTGACTCTGCATCTCCAATGGAAATTGACTCTGCACCAGCATCCGAATCTTCCCCACCTTCTTCATCTGAGATCAAGAAAGAGAATCTAGATCTAGAAGATAAGATTGCAGTATTGGAAGCTAGGCAACTTGAGATCAAGTCATGGATGGCCAAGCAAGATCAGAAGATTGAGAACATGACACAATGGATGTCTAAGCAAGATCAGAAGAATGAGAACATGGCAAAATGGATGACAAAGCAAGAAGAATCCTCATCTGAAATCACTCAACTTCTGAAGATGATTCTGTCCAAGCAAACCTAGTTTTATATTTTTCTGTATCTGATGTTTGTGCACATGTACTTGAATTTATCTGATGATTTGTCTGTTTTTAATATAAATGAATGACTCTGCTGTTTTCTCTACATGAATGTATCTTTTCTGTATTTCCTTTTATTTTGTCTTTAAAAGTTTTACTTTTTGATTATGACAAAAAGGGGGAGAAAATGGATCTGACTGTTCAAATAAACTCTACCTAAATGAATTCAGACATATCAATTATAACTAACGTGAACTCTCAGTATTTCAGAACATTTAAAAATCTGACAAATTCTTTAAAAGTAACTCTGAGACACCCAAATCAAGTTTAACCAATCAGGTTCTGACTCTAAAATATTCATCCAAGTCAAGATCTAATTTTGTGGAACAATCAGGCTCTGATTCTATAAAGAATACTCATGCAAAAAGGGAAGTTTCTTTTCCTTCTAAGTATTCAATTCAGGGGGAGATTCATAATCTCAGGGGGAGTTATAATTATATTTTTATTAAAAAAATTTCTTATGTTTTTGTCATCATCAAAAAGGGGGAGATTGTTAGAACACAGATTGGTTCTTATTTATATCTCTATGTTTTGATGATAACTCTTATGAAATTTTGTATTAAAGAATTATATACTCTAAAATTTGTTTAAGTATGTTTGCTGCAGATATTAAAGTGAATATTATTCTGAAAGCAAATTAGATCTGAACATGAAAATATGCAAGGCTCTGAAGCGTCAAAAGCATCTCTTAGAAGAATCTGAACGCTGCCTACAGAAGATTCTGAGCGCTGTCTACAGAAGAATCTGAAGTAGAAGCTACAGAAGCATATGAAGCATTGAAGACTTTTGTATGAAGAGTTTCAAGCTTAGTTTATTTCAGAAGACTCTGATAGTACTACGCTGCCAGTACTGAGGATCTGATTCATAAAACTCAGCTCTAATGAAATTACACGCTGAAAGCACACTTGCTGCAATGCTCTGATTCAGCAAACTCTGATGAACATCAAAGACTCTGATCAATCAAGGCTCTAATGTTATTTGCTAAAACTTGTTGAAGAAGAATTCAAAGTTATGTCCGTTGGTTTGGCCAAACGACTCTTTCCTTATTTATGCTAGACACAGGAACACAAACAAAAAAGATTTCTCTGTGCATTCTACTTCTAGGAAAGGTCATGTGATGTGAAGACAAAAAGGCTACAGCCCTTTTCATTACATAGCCTTCAACGTGAAAACAACTTGGACTTCTGTGCCTATAAAAGCAAGACTCCATCTCTCTTCTTCAGTTGACGAAATCATTGAAAGAAATTCATTAAAAGCTCTCATACAATTTATACTCTTTGCTGAATTTATTTCATAGTTCTTAAACTTAAGTGTAAAATCATAGTTGTGATATAGCTTTCTTAGAAGCATTTAAACACTTGTTTAGTTCTTACATTTAATTGTAAAAGTCCTTAAGAAGATCCAGTTGTGATCAGTTGTTCTTAAGAAGACTAAGAACAGTTGTTCTTAGTGCTTGCTATTGTAATCAGTTTGATTAATAGTGGATTAAGTCCTTGTTGAGAAAGGAAAATCACTCTTGATAGGGTGGATTGGAGTAGTTGAGTTCAACGAACCAGGATAAAAATCTTTGAGTTTTTATTGCCATAATATTTTCTCTATACTTATTCAACCCCCCTTCTAAGTATTTTCTCACCTTCAAATTTGATAGCACGCATCGCTTGAGATATCAGGTTGGATCAATCCCATTTTTTATCCTCATATCTTATGGTAATGTTTTTGTTTCATCACTGATGATTCGATTTTGGTTGAGCGAATTTGCGTGTTATTTGAATGTGTATGTCGTGTTCATCTGCTGTGAATGATGTATCAATTATGTTTTTATGTGTTGTGTTGAGTTTGGCAATAGTTTGGTCTTAATGTATGGTTAAATAATACTGTTGTTGTTGCTCCCACCATTTTTCCTGTGATTTAACGTCGTGATGATCTTAGTATAAGTTATAGCCAACCTGTATCAATTGTATTTCTAAGCATTTAATTTTATATGCTTGTTGTTGTTGACTTTTAACACTGAATCATGATTTGAGTGATACTGACAAAAAGTACATAAGGTTATCAACCTCTATTTTGTCAATTTCGAATTTGTGAAGTTCGTATTCTGTGTTCGCTTGGGTGGCCGTCTATTATGTGCAGATTTTAAAGTCTAAACTCAAGATTTGGAACCGATTGTGTGTTGGTCGTGATGTCGTTGGATTCTATTATATATATAAGCAATATGTAGGTAACATCCTGATGACGAATTCCTGATTAAGATCATGTTGTCCATAGAGCTAATTCTTGGTTCTTATTGAAACTGTAGGCATGTGTTTTAGAATGGGCTTTGTCTTGAAATTAGTTTTAATGAAGATTGATTGATTAACTTGAATTTTTATTAATTAATTTTGCTAATTATTTTTAATTAACTTGATTATTCGGTTTAGTTGGATAATTTTGATAATTAAATTTAACTAGCCTAATTAATTGATTAATCTAATTTTAATTATTTAACTTTACTAATTAATTTTAATTAATTTAATAATTTGATTAAATCGAATAATTTCAATAATTAATTTGGATTAATATAATTAAGTGATTTAATAAACTTTGACTATTTAAGTTTGTTAAATAAAACCGGGCCAAGATTAAGGGATCCTAAGACTCAAGTTGCTTTTATTCGTATACATTCTGTTTCATTATATTTCATCCCCATTTGAGCAAATGTATCCCAACTCCCACAAAATGTAATATAGTTTTATCACTTTTGTCTTAATTATGTTTTATACTTTAAAACAATTTATAAAAATAATTCTCGATTTATCGAGCCATTTTCTACCCATGTAAGTCGAGTGCTTTCAAAGCCTCGCCATCAACCTTTGATCACCATACACAACATTTTAAAGCTTAATCATGGGCTTCCTTACAGTGACACCTATTTGATCAATTATTTCTAGTTGGTCACTTAGAAGACTAGACCACTTTGCTAGTGCACACGTTTAGAACTCATATTCAAACCTCGACTTACCTCGAGTATTTTTCCTCAAAACAACTTTTCGAGTAAACAATGTAGATATCGAGCTCTTAAGGTCTAGCACTTCTTGGGTTCTCGAAGGATTTCTCTCAAGGTGCATGCCTTGGGTTGTGATCCTTCCAATCTTACATTTCTAGAATCCCTAGCGCGTCTAATCCGAGTATGCTAACCTATTTAAATCATTTTTCTAGCTAAATTGTGAAAGAATTGAGTTCTTGGAGTCTTGCACTCCTTGAATTCATGAGTGACAACTATTGAGGCGTACGCCTTGAATAGTGTGTCATTCAAACTTTCGTTCCTAAAACACTTCCCCTAATTACTCGGACAAGTACTTTCACTGTCCAACAAACATATTTAATAATTAATGAAATGAAAAAGGTGTCGTTGGGATCTAGCATTCCAAAGATATCCCGACTAATTGGTTAAGAAGCCGACGTCTCGCTTATCAAATAGTCGTCATTCCTCCTAAATATTCAACACGTCTAACCTCGTTCCTCACCCTTGTGCGATCGAGACTGAACCCTAATACGCGTCTAAACTGTCCATCAAACACAAATTTCGAAATTGAATGAAAAAGGTGTCGTTGGGATCTATCATTCCAATAATATCCCGATTAATTGATTGCGAGACCGACGTCTCGTTTATCGAATAGTCGTCATTCTCCATCAAATTACATACATAACAAACTCTCTTTTTACGCTCCCGTGCGATTGAAACCCTAGATGCCTATTCAACCCAACTCTCTTTCTCGCCCCCGTGTGATCGAAACCTTAAACCTATTTAAATCTATCCTCTTTCCCAAATCAAAACATCCAATACGATAAACCTAATTCCTCGCCCTCGCGCGATCCCTGCAACTCAAACAACTCTTCTCAAGGAACATTGTTTAGTCCATTTTTCCGTGCATATGAACTAGTTCTTCAGCCTCCCCTAGCGAGCAGACAAGCCAACGTTTAGCAGTTAGAATGCGACCTAAATTCTCGTTCGACTCAAATACACCTTTTACCAAGAACATTGTTTAATCCTTTCTTCTGCACATATGTACTTGTGCTTCAACCTCCCCTAGCGAGAAGACAAGCCAACATTTAGCAGTTAGAATGTGACCTAAACACTCGTTCATTTTCAAACCTTTTACCGTAGTTGTCCGAACTACAGACACTCTGATTCTTCATTCTCTTCTAAATGTAAGATATGTAGGCACAAATGATCTTGGCGAGCACAATTCCACAATCCCCTCATTTTCCCGTAGTCCCACGAACTACGATGCTCTGACTTTCCCATTGCACAAGAGAGTACGTAGGCACAAGGTCCCCAATCCTTGGAAAGCACCCAATCTAAAAACAACCCATTTTCCCCCTTAGGAGTGAAGCTTAGAAGAAAACTAACAGCCTAGCTAACTCTACTCTCGAATCGAATCAAGAGGTTCCTGTTGAGTACAACGGACGTAGAAGGTGCTAATACCTTCCCTTTGCGTAATCGACTCCCGAACCTAGAATTTGGTTGCGACAACCATGTTCTTATCTCTTTGAAGGTTTTATCGATATTTTCCTATTCCTTCCCTTGGAATGAATAAAGTTAGGTTGCGACTCTTTTCGAACATTTTTTCCGCGTCCATCGCGAGGATCATATTTTTTTAGGTATGACACAAACACATGAAAATACTTTAGAGCACATATAATACCCTTGTTTGACCTTGAAATCCAAGACTTTAAACCCATTGAGCCACAATTGACTTTTGTTGATCAGATGAAACCTTAGCACCTTTTCCATTGATTGAAGCTCTTTTCATAAATTGTGATGATACATACTACATGTAGAGACCCTTCAAAATGTGTATTTAGCATTAGAATCATGTCTTTCCCAAGGAACTGGCCACATATGCCCTTTGACCAAAACCCCAATCCAGTTGTTAACAAGATAGGAGGAGGTGATCAATGCTTATAGATTTTCCTCAAATGATTGTGCGACATGTCTTGAAGATGAGAGGACCTTGTGACTTGAGAACACCACAAGGTTGAGAATGAATACTTGATTGAGCTTTGAGAATCATGCTCTTCTTCTTGAGAATTGAATAAGACACCTTGATCCCTTGCCTAAAACCAATGTTATAGACAAATAATATTGTTGCGGTGAGAATAAGATATCAAGCTATTAATTAACTTGAATCATAAATCTTTGAATTCACCACCGAACTTTGATTTATCTAAAGGAAAGGGTAAATATTGAAGAAAACCCTAAGTTCACTACGTAACAACTAAGCTAAGAGATCTAAGTTTCGAGGGTTTGTTATACCTAGAGAAAGTGCTAGCATCCTAAGTATCTACAGTACTCTATAAGAACCTCTTGTAAGTATTCTTGTTATGCTAAATTTGTCTTGCTAAAGAAAAGGTGCTACGGTAAAGACCTAGAGGTATATACACTAAATATCCTCGCCAAGACATCGCATCTCGTGCCTACGTATCATGACTAGGATGGAATAAGAGCAATCGTAGTTCACCTAACTAGGGATGAGGAACTCTTGACTGTGGTCAAGGTTCTAGAGGGGAGTAAGTATTCATAACCATGATACTTACACAAAGTTAACCAACTCTCTAAGTCTAAATTGAAAGCTAACTAAAATTGACTTTTGAAGGTGTGAAAAATACACAAGAAAGGGGGTGGGGGGTTGAATTGGGTATTTACTCTATTAACACTTTTTCTCTTTTCTTCACTTGTTGCTTTCTATAGAGTTCTTTAAGATGCATTGCGGAAGCATATATAATAAAGCATAACACAAGTAAAGAACACATGATATATCCTGGTTCACTTGAGCAACTCTCAAGCTAATACAATCCGCCCTTCCAAGGTGATTTTGCCTCACTCAAGCAAGGACTTAATCCACTATAACCAAACTGATTACAGTTGCACAAGCTAACTGCAGGTGACTAACAAATAGACAATGACACATTCAGGGATCCCTTAGGATATAACATTCATTGACACCTAATAGAATCCGATCAATTAAGATCTCCTATTAGTTACCACAAATGACAACTGTCACTTGTCATCTCAAGTATTCTGATCTTCACAAGATCACTTGAGGAGCCACTAATTCTAAAATGAATTTGTGTTTCCGGAGATTACATGAGTGCTTCTTGTCAAGCAGATTACTCCTAATTAAGTACATAGCAAGTATTGAGCAATAACTCCTTGCTTCCTAATACAGAAACTAATCTAATGATAAATCTCTATGAGATTATTAGAACAATAGTTTCCATATTGCTTAAAAGCTTTCTTATGTGAGCACTGCGGCTTCTTAGCATAAAGCTTTTCTTGTTACTCTATTATGTTACTAACTTCACTCATCAGCATCATTGCTTTGTAACAAGCTGACTTGCTTTGTAATGAGCTCTAGCTGCGTTACTCACTCAACATCAGCACCAGCAACATTTGAAATAATCAAATGATCTTCTTTTATAGTGCAACTTTGTGAGGGTAGAAATGTCATCTCTAATTCCAACGGTTATATCCCAATGGATAGAATAAGCTAACGTGTTGGAACAGTGACCTTTGCTTGTAACTATAATATCTCAACATTGGAAACCACACTTATGAATAGTACCAACGTCTTTGTCATAGTGAAATGTTTGCATGCGTTGTATTGTAGTCTTCTTGACTTGGTTCTTCTGATGATTCATCTGATGAGTAGTTCAGCAACTACTTTGGTATGAAATCTTCCGTATCAGAGTTGTTTAATCACATGTTTATCAGATTTAATATCAGCAGCTTATCTGATGAGTAATACGCCTCTGTTTGGGTTAATCTTCTTCTGACACAATCTTCAACTTCAGAATCCAGTCTTTAGCATTCTAAGATCTAAGTTTCCTCTGAAACAGTCTTGAGAATCTTCATGACTGATTCTTCAGAAATCATGTCTTTAGAATCTTCAGAGTCTTGATCTTCAGAATACGTCTTCAGAGTCTTTCTGCACTTGGTCTTCAGAGCCTTCAGCCTTCAAAACTTCAAGTCATCAGAGTCTTTAGAGTAGTTCTTTAGAGGACTGTATCTTCAGAGTCTTGATCTTCAGAACACATCTTCAGAGTCTTTCTGCACTTGGTCTTCAGAGCCTTCATCCTTCAGAACTTCAAGTCATCAGAGTCTTCAGCACTTAGTTCTTCAGAGGACTCACTCTATAGAGACTCTCGTTAGCTTCCAGATGAGATGCACTTCTCAGAACAAAATCCACAGGAGCATTGCAACTGCAATATCCAGCATCCTTGGAACTTTCAGATCGTGACCTGATACAGATGCATACTTGCTTCTTCAATATGCTTTGTTTGCTTTCAGATCAGATGCACTAGTCAAAGCAGAATCCATAGGAGCATTGCAACTGCAATATCCAGCGTCCTTGGATCTCTCTGATCGTGATCAGATGCATAAGCAAACTAGCTTCTCCCATAAGCACTTTATGATACGTCACACATAGTAACTCTCATATGTATTAGCTGCACATGTTGATGTTTGTTTGTTTAATCTTATATATTTAATTATCATGATCTGCACATAACAAACATTAGAACATAAAATGGTTCTTTCACAAATACTTACTTGTTATCATCAAAACATAGAGATAATCCTGTAGAGACAAATCTTGCTCTTATAATCTCCCCCTTTTTGATGATGACAAAAACATGTATGTTGATAGAACATTTTATACAGTGTAATCACCAAGCATTAACATATTCAGAGTTTCAGGAAACAACTTCCCCTGAATGTGTTAACCTTAAAAATTCTTTTTATGCTTGTTCAGAGACTATCTCTGATCCCAAGACTCACAAAATAGAAGTATTTAAAAACATAAATCAAATAGAAGATTAGGAATACTTCACTACGATATAAGAGAGCATAAGTCTTCAGCATCTGGACTAGTTCAGCAGAACTTCCATCTTTAGATCTTTAGAACTTGTTTTCTCTAAACATCGTATCAGAGCCATATAACTTCAGAGCCTTCAGTTGCACCCTAAAATTTGCTCAACCTTAGTCACTTGGTTTATGTTTCAATATCATTAGCATTTGCATATAGAGTCATGTACATAGCCTAACCATCTGCATAGCATAAGCATAGCAAGTCATCCAACAGGGGACCAATCATTATTATCATCTCTAGAGGCCTATCAAGAGTTTGTTATCCTAATTCAATTTCATTCAAGCCATCAGAAAAGAATTTGGAAGCAGAGAGTCCCTCAGGTCAAGCTTTGAGTCTATCTCCTATCTGAGGGGATCTGAGGATCAACAAGGGAGTTGTGAGCTGTGAATTGAAGGAATGGGGAGTATCTAGACATCTTGGAGGACTTAGAAAGTCATTTGGAGAAGAAAACAAGTCATTGGTGTAGTCACAAGAGTTGTGGAAGAAGACAGTCAACTAGGGTTTCATCTGGGTCAACCCTGGGTCAACCCTAGGTCAAAGGATTGTTGGAAAGGCATTGAGGGCTATTGGAGAGATGTGGAGTTCATCATTTGACATGGGGAATAAGGATATGTTGTTATGCCAAGAAGAATTCAAGAGAAATCAAGGAGAAGAGGAGTTTCTAAATTAGGGTTTCTGTGTAAAATCCCCTAGTTTAGGTCAAATTTCCAAGCAAGATGAGTCAAAATGCAAGCTTCAAATGGATCCTTGGCCAACATGAAACTTGTAGAGGATCTCAATACCTTTAATTTGAGTGGTGGAAGATATCAAGGAGATCTATAGAACTCAAGTTATGGTCATTGCAAGTTACAGGTCATCTGAGGTATCTGAAATTTTGTCTGTGAAAGTGACTTGACTTCCAAGCAATTTTTACCCCTCAAGGAGATTTCAAATGAATTCCTGGTCAACATAATAATTGTTCCTCATTGTCTTATCTTTCTAGAATGGTATGGTATGCCTTCATAGGATGTGTGGAACTCTACTTATGGTCTTGGCAGGCAAAGGGTATTTTGGTCATTTGTGAATTACAGGTCATTTTAACCTATGCCCAAAACTCATACAAGGAAGCTTCAAATGGAAAACTTTACAACATCAAACTTTTTCCAAATGACATCTTGAGTCTAGAAAAGTGACCATGAGAGATTGGAAAGATTCATAGCACAAGGTTCCAAAATTGTTGGATTTAATGAATAAAAATGGCCTTAAAAATGAGATTTTTCATATCTTGGCCAAATGAAGCAAAATTATAGGTCATTTTGAATGGAAAGGTCATTTTAAAGACATTGGCTAAAGTGGAATTTTGAGCTTAGTTCATATTTTGTGAGTTATCCATGGTTGCTTGCAATGGAAGAAACATAAACCAAATTCAAGGGAAAGAATGCAAGGGAAACTTCTCCAAGTTTCTAGGAGGTTCTAACCTCACCTATATATTGATACAAGATGGTTCATGCCATGGTTGGTGACTTCATTTGTTCAAAACCCCAAGTTTTACACACTTTCTCATTTTTTGCATAAGCTTCACAAACTCTCCCAAATCTCCATCAATCCTTTTATCTTTTGATTGAATCTTCATCATCATCATTCAAACACCATAATACACATCAAGATTGGTAGAATTGGAAGAAGAATTGTGCTATTCAAGACAACCATCCAAATTGCAAGAACTTCTCAAGGACAAGATTCATGAAGTTTACACACTAATCACTGCATACAGAAATCATCATCAAGGTTACTGAGCAAGTTTCAATCACTGCAAGCACCAAATTCAAAGAGTTGCATACCTGTTTTCACCAATTGCACCAGGTTTGTTTTCTCTTCGTATTGCATGATTTAGTTAGAATCTTAGGGTTTTGATAGGGTAAAATGGTTAAGATAGGATAAAGGATTGATTGGGATGATTTTGGAGAAGTTTCATGAAGTTTGAACATGATGTATCAATTCTGTTAAGGCTCATAACTCTTGGATTAAGGCACGATAATCATAGGTTAATAGCTTGAAATGATCAGTGCAAGGTGTAGAGTATGTTAGGGCAATAATTGGAGAGAATTGAGAGGATTGATATCAGTTGAAAATGGTGGATCAGAACTGTTATACCTATCGAGTTTGCTTCGTGAGTGAATTTTAGGAAGAGCTAAGGATATGGCTGTGTAGAGGGAGGAATTTAGAGCATTTTTGCTCTTGACATCGAATGAATCCATGAAGAGTTGAAGGAGAACAGAAAGGTGTAAGGTTCGTGCATGGGGGTGAGTTGCAGGACCTAGGGTTTGGCTGGAGGTAGGAGACGATCCCTGGGCCACACGATCTCGTTTTGACCTTTGACTTGAAGACTCATCCAACGGCCACGATTAAAACTGAAAACGGAGGGAGATTTTCAAATAATGAAACGCACCGTTTCATTTAATAGAGGGAAATGGGCTCAGATGCTATTGACACCCCCCACGCGTGTGAAGCCCACTAATTTGAACTGTGTGGCCCTGCTATTCTCACCCCCCATTTTATTTCTTTTTTTTAATTCTTTTTAATTTCTTTCATTTTTTTATGCATCTTATAAAAATCACATAAAATTGAAAAATCATTATTTTTTGATGATTATTTTTGCATAATTTTCTTTAAAGGGTCTAGAAAATTATAAAAAATAAAAATTGCATTTTATTTTTTATTTGATATTTTTGCCATATTTTCCAAATAAATAGCATTTTAAATAGTTTCATCTCATGCATAAATTTGTTGATTTTTGTTCTAGCCAATACTTTAATATTTTTTGTCCATTCTTTTTAGGTTGTTTATTTTAGATATTCAACTTGTAGATACAATTTAGTTCCCATTTTTAGAAATTTATTTTAGGTGTTTAGTTTAGGTGAGAACAACATGAACAAATTAGGGTTTTAAGTGACAACTTAGGAGAATTAATTCATTTCCCTTAGGGCTTAGAGTTTGAATAGTTTAGCTATGGGACTATAGGGGCTATGGGCAGTTATCAGATCCCCTTAGAAAAGTCAGGATTCCCCTACTGCTATTAATATACTGTCTGTATTTGATTGAATGGTGTGGTGTGCCCTCTGGGGATTATTGCTTGCTTGTTTGGGTGTTGGGATTTGTCTGGGGATTGGGGAAGTTGAAGATTGATGATGATGGAGCCATTGGAGATCCAGAGCCTGAAGGACAACTCCCAGAGGTGATGAGGTGTTTTCTTGCTAGCAGTTGTTGAGGAGATTAGGGTTTAGGAGCTAGGCAGAGCTTTAGGTTAGAAAGCTTGATTCTCAAACATGGAAGGTTTTGACTGCCTCCATTCCTCTCTGTGATACAGAGTCTCTCTGAGACACTCACCCCCTTCCTTTGGAAGGCTTGGTGCTATCGTCTGAGGGATAGAACTCTTGAGAGAACATGTCTTATGTGTTAGTGGCAGTTGGTTTACCACCATTGGTAGTCAACTAATTGTTTAACACCCAAGTCACTCTTGTGATTGATCCCTCAGCTTGGAGGATAAGACTTGAAGAAAAGCCATTGCAGATGGAAGGTTGATGATCAATACCTTGCCTGAAGCTTGTAGCTGATTAGAGATGACTTGAAGATGGATATTGATGCAGAGCTGCTGTGGCTGTTTATTTTGCTGTATTTCATTTCTGATGTATTGACTGGTTTTCCTGACTGTATTGTTTGCTGTTTACCCTGTTGGGTTGAAGGTGAAGCCTGTTCACTTTTGCCTATTGTTTTCTAGGTTCGAGGTTGAGTGGGACTCCCTTGCCTCGCTTGTATTGTTGCATTCATGCATTTTACTGTTTTACTGTATATATCTGCTATTGTTTCCGTTTCCGTCTATTCCCTTAGGATCTCTGTTTCTCTCTGCGCAAGAGAGGAGCATGATAGACACTAGGTCTTAATCCATGCATGATAACATTAGGTTAGTTTGTTTCCCTTTGCAACCGTAGGTTAGAGTTCTATCTCTTCTTCCTCAAAACAAACAGAAAAATACCATAAAGATTTCAAACACAATAAAGGACACTTCTTCCGTAAAAGAATGTGAACTCATCAAGACGTCATTTTTGTCCGCCGGGACTGCTAATCAAGAAAACCTTTTTCAGAAGGAATAAAATCAACCAAGACAAGCCTGTGTCGTACGTGGCCCGAACTACGTTTGCTCTGATCTTTCATGCTGTATGAAAGTACATAGGCATAGGATGCGATATCCTAGCGAGCAACCTTCCCCTCCTTTCCCGTAGGTAGGCGAACTACGTTGACTCTGATTTCTCGTTCCAGACGGGAATACGTAGGCATAAAGTGCGATACTTTGCCGAGTCATTTTATTTTCATTCCCTTTTCTTTTTAACCCCTGACCTTTAGAGTAGATAGAATAACAATCCATACCCGAAAACAAGCGTGGATCCCGTCGAGTACGACGGACGTGAGGGGTGCTAATACCTTCCCCTTGCGTAACCGACTCCCGAATCCAGGTTTTGGTTACGACGACCATACCTTTCCCGTGTTGTGCGAGGTTTACTCTGAGCGTTTCCTTTCCCTCCCGTGGGATAAATAACGCACGGTGGCGACTCTTCTGTTCAGCCGGCGCCGATTTTCGCAGTAGCGACAGCTGGCGACTCTGCTGGGGATCCAACGTCCCCTGGCTGCTAAGGACTGCGATAGTTCTTATGCATTTGGGATCCAACGTCCCTTAAGAGAGTCAATCCTAACGCTTGTTTTCCCGTCGAGGATTTTGTATGGATTTATATTTCTGACCTTTATTTTCAGCATTATATATATTGATTATTATTGTTGTATTGAGGTGTGACGGGTGTTCTGATATTGAGTGAGAAGCCGGACCTGGGCTTGAGTGCACTTTAGACTTAGAGTAGAGATTAGTGGGCGCGCACGTACTTTGCATGTCCTAGTGTCCCGCGAAATCTACGCTCAGACGAGGTTCTTCTGGTTGGCCTCCTGTCCTGCCCTTTGGGTGGCTTGGGTTGCTGGTTAGTTGGATTGTCGACTCTGGGGACCGATCATTTGGAAGTTGGCTAAGTGAGGCCTCTTCAGGATTTGATGATGCCACTCCTTCTGGGAATCGTATCGTCAACCCTAAAAGTCTGTGACGCCGACGACCGCATAGGATGCCATACCTTTGTCAGTTACCAGGACATCCACCTGTGAGAGGGTTTGGGGTTATGCAGGTAACTAGACTTTCAGATTACCGGTTATTTCTTGATCAGAGATCCTGGGTATTTATGGAGAGTTATAAGGTCTGTCAGAGACCATTCGGAGATGTGGTATGAGGTCTGTCAGGGACCAGTTGGATAGTTCTAAGGTCTGTCAGAGACCATTTGGAGATATGATTTGAGGTCTACCAGAGACCAGTCTGAGTTATGGTTTGAGGTCTGTCAGAGACTGTTGTTGGAGCTTTATTATAGGTCTATCCGAGACCAGGTTTTGGGGATTTCTAGAGGGTCTATCTAAGACTTCTTGATATGGTTCAGGCTATTCAGCTATGACAGTTGGTCCCTGTTGCATGTTACTTGCATTGCATTGTTGCATACCCATTATCATTGCATCCAACTAACGTGTGTCTGTGCTGCAGGTGCATTCCCCCGGTTCTAGTGTCTGGACTTCTGAGTATTTGATCATGGCTGGTTTGAGGATGACCGTTGCGTATAAGCTACCTGTCCCCGATATTACTCCACTCCTGGGTCTGATTTCTCTTGCAGATGAGGATGTCCGTAGAAGCTTCAGGCAGAGTTACGGACGGTTGTTGGGTTTAGTGTGCAGGTCTACTGATGATGAATTGAATGGGCTGTACACCTTAATGCAATTCTATGACCCGGCTTTGAGATGTTTCACGTTTGCGGACTTTATCTTGGGGCCCACCATGGAGGAGTATGTAGAGTTTACTGAGCTGCCAGTTCAGAATGCAGTTCCTTTTATCCACTCAGCCGCTGAGCCCAATTTGGAGGATTTAGCCAAGGCCCTGCACATGAATGCTTCTGACTTGTTGATGACTGCGTGGCGAGGGGTTCCGGGTTTTTCTCTTCAGTTTCTGGTTGGCAAGGCTCAAGAGTACGCCAAGAATGGGTGTTGGGTGGTCTTTAACGCTATTTTGGCCCTCTGCATTTATGGGATAGTGCTGTTCCCTAACTTCCCGAACTTCGTGGACATGGATGCATTTCATCTATTTGCTGCCGGTAACCCAGTACCAACGCTGATCGGGGACTTTTACCATTCGATGCACTACAGGAATGAGAACAGGAGAGGCAAGAACGTCTCTTGTTGCGTACCTTTGCTGTATATATGGTTCAAGATCCATTTTCCATTGAGGGGACCTTCCATGGATAATGCAATTACGCCCGACTGGCCAGAGCATATGATGAGGTTAACTTCGGAAGACGTTGATTGGTTTGATAGAGATCTGCTGGGATCCGAGCTTATCTTCAGTTGTACTGGTTACCCTAATGTCCCGCTGATAGGGAGGAAAGGGTGTATCAACTACAACCCTTCTCTGTTCGTCCGTCAGTTCGGATATGCGTTGAAGAACCCGCCAAAAGAGGAAGAAGTACAGGAATCTCTGTACTTCACTGGAGATGTGAAGGGGGATCTACTAGCCAAGCTGCAGCATGCCTGGACGCGTATTAACCGAAGAGGGAAGCCGTTGTTAGGAAAGAATGACTGTCAGGCCTATGCACCTTATAGAGTTTGGATTCAGGAGAGAGCCAGTCAGTTGAAGATGCCATTTCTAGACGCACCAATTCTTGTTCCTATTCCGGTAACGGAGCCAACTACTGTTTCTAGGGAAGCCTACGAGCAAGTCGTGAGAGAAAAAGAAGCCTTGTTGAAGATCAACGAAGGGTTAGAGCAGGAGTTAGCCCAGATACGCGGTGAGAAAAACAAGGCCATCCATGCTTTCCAACAACAGATTGAGCTAATGAACAGATTAGGTGCTGAGCTAACCGAGGAGAAGAAGAAGCGCGAACGTCTGGGGCAAGAGTTCAGAAGTTCCCATGACATGCTTGAATCCAAGAAGAAAGCGCTTGACATCGCTCACCGAGAGATCTCTTCTTGCAATAAGACTTGGAATGCCACGCTCACTAACAACAAGAAGAAGGAGGATAAGTTGAAGCAGCAAATCTCCGACCTCGAAGAACAGTTGAAGTCCAGCATCAAGAAGTGTGAGGAAGAAGTGATGACCCGATATAGTCTCCAGAACGCACTAAACAAGGCCATCAAAGGGAGAGACGAAGCTGTGTCCCAGAAGCGTAAACTAGAAGATCGCTTCGGAGATGGGGCATGGGAAGAAACTGCTGAAGACGTGCGCGTGTTCTGAAGAAAAGAAACCAACTTGTTGAAGGGCTGCTTGCTCGACCCGGTCATCTGGAGACCAAGAAGTTGCTAGAAGAGTACCAGACCTATGGGAGGATTTAATCATTTCATATAGTAACTTGTATGCTTTATTTGCATAGTGCTGACCATCACCAGGATTGTTGGTTGAGGTCATGCCTTCTCTTTGTACTCTTAGTGATATTGTATTCTCGGCTTATTGGTTCCTATACAATATATGAGGCTTTCTGTGATTCAGCTCCGATCTTTATATTGATAGCACTGTCACTGCACTGGCACCTTCACACTAGAATCGGGGGATGAATTTCCCTAATGCACAGACACACATTGCATTGCATTCATATTCATATTGCATTACAGGTAATCATTGGACGTTATCTTATCTCCTGCTCTGTACCAGGTACTTTTCAGGATTGCAGATCAGCACCCGCACCGCTATTCTACTCGCACCAACTGTCGAAGAATCATGGATCAAATGCAGAACGAGATGCAAGATGTGCGCGAGAAGCTCGCTCTCTTTATGCAGACCATGGAAGCTATTGCAAAAGGTCAGGAGAATTTGCAGGCCATGGTCCAGCCTCTGTTGGCCCGAAATGCTGGTCACGGTAACGAGGATCATCAGTCTGTGCGAGTCGACACTGCTCATGGAGATGGCACTCCCACGCCCGTGGCTCCACCTGTAGTCAATATACCTGCTGCTAATGTCAACAACGCTACCGCTGCTGTGAATGGTAACGTCGGAGTTGGGAATGAGACTGCTGTCCATAACGTTGGGCTTGGTGACGTCAACTTGGGTGATAATATGGGAGGCAACGGCTTTGTCAATGCTGGATTCGGGTTCAATGATCAGGGATTCGATAATGCTGGGAAATATGGTTTCAATGCTCAAGGCTTTGGGCAAGATGGTTATGGTGTGGCCAATCAGGGCTACGGAGGTTTTGGAAATGGAAACGGCTCTGGGTTTATGGCTTTTGGGCCTGCTGGAGGTGTTCAGGGATACGGCAACAGAGGCCGAGGTCCGGGGATGAATCAGATCAGGGCTGGACGTAATAATGGATATGACGGGTATGGAGCTGGGAATGGTATGTGGCAAGAAGATCAGCAGGAGGACGCTTTCTCCGGCGGAGGTTTCGAAGGGCCGATGGATGACTCCCAGAAGATCAGAATGCTGGAAGAGCAGATGAGGGGGGTCCTGAACCAAAGTGCTGTGGGCTTGGACATGGAAACAATGGGTCTGGTACCTGGCTTGAGGGTGCCAATCAAATTCAAAGCTCCTGCGTTTGATAAGTATAAAGGGGACACATTTCCGAAAGTGCACGTACGAGCTTATTACAGAAAGATGTCTGCATACTCAACTGATGAAAGAATGCTAATGCATTTCTTTCAAGATAGTCTGTCGGGTCCCTCCCTAGAGTGGTATATGGGGTTGGAACCAACCGATATCAAGACATGGAAGCAATTGGCAGAGGCATTTGTAGCTCACTACAAGTATAACAGCGATTTGGCACCCAATCGGGTCCAATTGGCAGGGCTGTCGCAGAAGAAGGGGGAGAGCTTTAAAGAGTACGCGCAAAGGTGGCGCGATATGGCTGCCAGGGTCCGTCCTCCTGTAGAAGATAAGGAAATGAACGACATGTTCGTCGGCACATTCACAGGCTTGTTTCATGACATGCTGTTTCACACATCTCTGGCCAGTTTCTCAGACCTGATTCTGATGGGAGAAAAGATTGAACGTAACATTAAGCAAGGAAAGTTCCAGGTTGAGGAATCAACTGCATCTGGTAGTAATAAGAAGGCTTTTGGTGGGCGCCGCCAGGGCGAGGCAAGCGCAGTGTTCGGAGGCCGAGGCCGGGGCCGAGGCAGGGGACGAAACCAATATCATCAGCCGCAGCAGGTGGCGAGTGTTACTATCCCGTACCAGCAATAACCACTTCAGCAACAACAACCGTCTCAGCAGCAGCCAATGCAGCAGCAGCAGCCTCAGCAGGGGGCACAGCAGGCTCAGCAAAGATTCCAGGGTGGTAAACCAAGAAGAGTGTTTGAGAAGCCTCCCACGACATATGCTGATTTATTGCAGACCTTGTTGGGATTGAACCTGGTAGAGAAGAGAACTCTGGCACCGTTAACGGGGGCTCCCCCGTTTGGTTACGATGCAAGCAGGCACTGTGAGTTTCATTCTGGGGCTCCGGGTCACGATATAGAAGGTTGCCATGCTTTTAAGCACGTTGTGCAGGATCTTTTGGACAATAAGACTATCAATTTCGGAACGGCGGGTCCGAATATAGTGCAGAAACCCATGCCTAATCATGGGGCAAACGCCATTCTGACTGAGGAAGGGTTGAATCTGATTACGAATATCGACGAGTTGAAGACACCGTTGAGCGAGGTAAAGAGCCGACTGTTACAAGGGGGTGTTTACCCGGGATGTGACGAGTATTGCTTAGGATGTTGGACCCTAGCTGGGGGGTGTGATGATTTGAAGAAAGGCATTCAGGCTTTAATGGATGAAGGCATATTGCAGTTTGACCGAGCAGCAACTGAAGAGCCCGCAGGGGCAGTAGCAGATAATCAGAGTGATGTGGCCACGGTAACGATTCCTCGAAAGACAATCACTACTGCAGCACCAGCTCAACGACCACCGATCACCATAACTAAGGCCGGGCCGATCCCGTACGAGAACACGAAAGCAGTCCCATGGTCATATGGGTTGGAGGTGTATTGTGACGGGATAAAGATTGATGTTAATAAGCAGCCAGCCGAGACTGTGGATAATGTTGTTGGTTCGGGAGGTATGACAAGGAGTGGTAGGATCTTTATATCCCCTGAAGTGGAGGCCGAAAGACTAGCAAAAGGAAAAGGGAAAGTGGTTGAGAATGTCCCGATACAAGCGAGTGACAAAGAATCGGCATCGAAAGATGTAGAAGAGTTCATACGCTTGATTCGGAAAAGTGATTATAAGATTGTGGAGCATCTGCAACAAATGCCGTCCAAAATATCTATCCTGTCATTGCTGTTGTGTTCTGAAGCTCACAGAAATGCTTTGTTGAAAGTCCTAGATATTTCCTTCGTACCCCAAGACGTCTCTGTAAATCAGTTGGAAGGAGTGTTGGCACATGTGAATGCAGGCCACAGCTTGGGCTTTACCGACTTCGATTTGACCCCGAAAGGGAGAGATCATAATATGGCGCTGCACGTATCTGTCGAGTGTAAAGGATCAGTAATGTCGCATGTATTGGTCGACACCGGATCGTCTTTGAATGTGCTGCCCAAGAAGGCGATGATGAAACTGGACGTTAGAGGAATCTTGTGCACGCCCAGTGATTTGGTAGTCAGAGCGTTTGATGGCACGCGGAGAACAGTTTTTGGATCGATCACATTGCCTCTACAGGTGGGGCCGGAGGTGTTTGCAACTGAGTTTTATATCATGGATATACAGCCTGCGTACAGCTGCTTGCTTGGAAGACCCTGGATTCATGGGGCGGGGGCAGTCACGTCTACCCTACATCAGAAGCTAAAATATATGGTCGGAGACAGCGTAGTCACTGTATGCGGAGAAGAAGACATCCTGGTCAGCCATTTGTCGTCATTTAAATATGTGGAAGTCGACAGAGAGATCCACGAGACACCTTGCCAGGCATTCGAAGGGTTGCGTATCAAGGACAAAGGTCCCGGGCCGAGCAAAGTGCCAGAGATAGCCGTCTCTGTAAGAGCACAGATTGTGTCTCAGTAATATCTCTATGTTTTGATGATAACATTAATGATAATTTGTATACAAGAATTATACTCTCTAAATTTGTTCTAAACTGTTTTCTACAGGCACAAAAGATTTTAATCTTAAAGAGCAAATTTGATGTGAACAATGAATTCTGAATGGCTCAAGAGCATCTGAAGATTAGAAGAATCTGAAGTATAAGAGCTTAGTTATCAAGATTCTGAAGATACAACACGCTGCATGTATTATCAAGAATCTGAATAAGAGAAGACTCTGAGTGAAGAGACTCTGAATGAGAGAAGACTCTGATCTGAGTGAAGACTCTGATCTAAGAGCATGTTACGCTTCAAGCACACAGCTGCACCAGACTCTGATTCATCAACATCTGAAGAACATATTAGGCTCTGAAGTTTCCAGAAGGTTCTGAAGACTGAAGACTCTGATATTGATTGTTGATCTGAATTATTTGAAGAAGAATATTTTAATATATCCGTTGGAATATGCCAGCAAATCTTTCCTTAATTGGGATAGACAAAATTCTCTGCAAAGAAGATTATTCCTCTGGTACATTCCTGATATAGTTAAATCACAGCTCAGCAGACAATTGCTACACCCACATTTTGTGCGCCGTCTCTCTGCTGTAATAGTACAAAGGACAGTACTATTTTGATATTGGAAATATTTTCTCTAACGGTAAAATATTCTCTCCAATATTCAAGTGGCTATATAAAGGACATCATAGCTCATTCTTCAAGTGCCAAAAAATTACAACAATATTGACAAGAACTCTCTCACGCTAAAAGCTTTCATATTCTTCACTGTTCATACATTGTTCTAAACTTAGAGAAATAACACAGTTGTGTTTATAGCTTTCATAGAAGCAATTCTTACTCTTTCATTGTATTACATTAATTTGTAAAGAAAGTTTTCCTTAAGAGGATCTAGGTTAGATCAGTAGCTCTTAAGAAGACTAAGAACAGTTGTTCTTAGGTGTGCTATTTGTAATCAGTTGATTTGAATAGTGGATTAAGTCCTTGTTGAGAAAGGCAAATCACTCTTGAAAAGGGTGGACTGGAGTAGTTGAGTTCAACGAACCAGGATAAAAATACTTGTGTTTTTATCTTTGATTATTTTCTGTCATACTTATTCAACCCCCCCTTCTAAGTATTTTCTCACCTTCAGTTGGCATCAGAGCTCCGGTTCTGAGTGTGCATTCGCTTAACCGTGACAGATAAAGATCCAGTGAGAAAAATACTCTGTTATTTATTTGGTTGCTAATATGGGTGATATTCCTACATCAAGCAACAAATATGAAGGAGACAGAATCAGCACCAAACCTCCAATGTTTGATGGAGAAAAATTTGATTATTGGAAGGATAGACTTGAAAGTTTTTTCTTGGGGTATGATGCTGATCTCTGGGACTTAGTCATTGATGGGTATGAACATCCTACTAAGGATGGCAAAAAGATTGATAGAAAATCAATGACTGAGGAGCAGAAGAAAGAATTCAAGAATCATCACAAAGCCAGAACCATACTTCTGAATGCAATCTCTCATACAGAATATGAAAAGATTACCAACAGAGAAACTGCTCATGATATGTTTGAGTCTCTCAAAATGACTCATGAGGGAAATTCTCAGGTGAAAGAAACAAAGGCTCTGGCGCTTATACAGAAGTATGAAGCGTTCAAAATGGAAGAATCTGAGAACATTGAGACTATGTTTTCCAGATTTCAGATTCTAACAGCTGGGTTGAAAGTTCTGGACAAGGGCTACTCAACATCTGATCATGTCAAGAAGATCATCAGAAGTCTTCCTACCAAATGGAGACCTATGGTGACTGCATTGAAGCTGGCCAAGGATCTGAACAAAATCTCATTAGAAGAACTCATCAGTTCTTTGAGAAGTCATGAGATTGAGCTGGAGGAAGATGAACCCCAGAAGAAAGATAAAGGTAAATCCTTAGCTTTTAAATCTAACAAATCTGTTAAAGCCTTGCAGGTTAATGAAGAAAGCTCTGAGGAATCTTCTTCTGAAGAAGAAGATGAACTATCAATGCTGTCCAGAAGGATCAACAAACTCTGGAAGCACAAAGGGAAGAAGTTCAACAACTTCAGAAGATCTGATCAAAAGAAAGAATCTTCTGGACACAGAAGATCTGGCAAGAAAGAGATCACTTGTTTTGAATGTAAAGAACCTGGACACTACAAGAGTGAATGTCCCAAACTTCAAAAGGAAAAACCCAAAAGGAAGTTTGACAAAAAGAAAAAGGTTCTGATGGCTACATGGGATGACTCAGATGAATCTGAATCATCTTCTGAATCTGAGGAAGAATGTGCAAATGTTGCGCTGATGGCCAACACAGATGATCAAGATGAAGGAACGTCATCATCTGAATCTGAGTCAGAATCAGACTCTGACTCTGAAGAGGTATTTTCTGAACTCTCCAGAGCTGAACTTGTTGAAAGTTTATCTGACATGATGGAAAGCTACAGCAAGATTAAACTCAAATACCAGAAGCTGAAAAGCAATCTTGAATCTGAGATTAATCTTCTGAGAACAGAACTTGTTGAGCAGAAAGAAATAAATTTAAAACTCAAAAATGATTTAGAAACAACTCAACAAGAATCTGATACTGAAACAGAGTCTAGTGAAAATATTTTAGAAAAATATGACTCCAGTTTTAGAAGATTTCTCACTAAAAGCATAGACAGAAGCAAAATGGCTTCTATGATCTATGGTGTTAGTGGGAACAACAGAAGAGGCATTGGATGTGAATCCTCCTCTGGAAGCAATCCAAAGTCTGTTGATAAACTCTTCATCAAGAAGACTCCTCTGTATTCTCATTTCAAGTTTGGTCATCTGAATGATATTAAACATACAAGCTCTGAAAAGAGTACTTATGTGTTTAAGCCAAGGGTTAGCCAGAATAAACACTATGTTGAAAAACAGAAGTTTAGGCAAAACCGCAGAACATCTAACCCCAAAGGACCCAAAAAGATCTGGGTACCTAAAAGCAAAATAATACCTGTTGCAGATATCCTTAGCAGCAAAATCCAGACACCAATCATGGTACCTGGACTCTGGATGCTCGCGACATATGACGGGCGAAAGGTCTATGTTCCAAAGCCTGGAACTTAGATCTGGAGGGGACGTGAAATTTGGAGGGAACCAGAGGGGCAAGATCATTGGCTCTGGTACGATAGGTAATGGTAACCTACCCTCTATTTCTAATGTTCTGTTAGTTGAAGGATTGAAACATAATCTATTGTCCATAAGCCAATTAAGTGACAATGGTTATGATATCATCTTTAATCAAAAATGTTGCAAAGCTGTTTGTCAAAAGAATGGCTCAACCTTATTCAGTGGAAAGAGGAAAAACAACATTTACAAAATTAACCTTTCAGAACTTAAAGTTCAAAATGTAAAATGCCTTTTATCTGTGAATGATGAGCAATGGGTCTGGCATAGAAGATTGGGACATATTAATATGAGACGTATATCTCAGATTAATAAACTCAATCTGGTCAGAGGACTCCCTAATCTGAAGTTCAATTCAGATGCTCTGTGTGGCGCATGTCAAAAGGGTAAATTTTCAAAATCCCATTTTAAACCAAAAAATGTTGTTTCCACCTCTAGACCATTGGAATTACTTCACATTGATCTGTTTGGACCAGTGAAAACTGCATCCATCAGAGGCAAGAAGTATGGGTTAGTCATTGTAGATGACTACAGCAGATGGACATGGGTAAAGTTTCTAAAACACAAGGATGAGTCTCATTCTGTGTTCATTGACTTCTGCAATCAAGTCCAGACTGAAAAAGAATGCAAAATTATTAAAGTCAGAAGTGATCATGGTGGCGAATTTGAAAACAAATATTTTGAAAAATATTTTTCTGAAAAGGGAATTGCACATGATTTCTCCTGTCCTAGAACTCCACAACAAAATGGAGTTGTAGAGAGGAAAAATAGAACATTGCAAGAAATGGCCAGAACCATGATCAACGAGACAAATCTGGCAAAACATTTTTGGGCAGAAGCAATAAATACAGCATGTTATATTCAGAACAGAGTGTCTGTAAGACCTCTTCTGGAAAAGACTCCCTATGAATTGTGGAGAAACAGAAAGCCCAACATTGCTTATTTTCATCCATTTGGATGTATTTGTTATATGCTTAACACTAAAGATCATCTAAACAAGTTTGATTCCAAAGCACAGAAGTGTTTCATGCTTGGTTATTCTGAACGCTCTAAAGGCTACAGAGTATTCAATACTGAAACACAGATTGTGGAAGAATCTATTCATGTTAGATTTGATGATAAGCTTGGCTCTGAAAAGCCAAAGCAAGTTGAAAGTTTTGCAGATAGAGAAGTTATTCTCACAGACTCTGAAGGCTCAGAGGCAAACAAGACTAAAGACAAAGACTCTGAAGAAAATCCAGATGCTACACCTTTAACTTCCCAACTTGACAATCTGCATATTTCTGAAAGACCAACAGTCAGAGGATCTTCTTCCAGAATGAAAGCTTCTCATCCAGAGGATGTGATAATTGGAAAGAAAGATGATCCAATAAGGACAAGAGCATTTCTCAGAACTTCTGAATCTTCCTTCTGTGGCTTAGTGTCAATTATAGAACCTTCATCTGTTGATGAGGCTCTGGAAGATAATGAATGGATTTTAGCTATGCAAGAGGAGCTGAATCAATTCACTAGGAATGAAGTCTGGGATCTGGTTCCAAGACCTAAAGGTTTCAATGTTATTGGAACAAAATGGGTTTTCAGAAATAAACTGAATGAAAAAGGAGAAGTTGAAAGGAACAAAGCAAGACTGGTTGCTCAAGGCTACAGTCAACAAGAAGGCATAGACTACACAGAAACATATGCTCCTGTTGCAAGGTTAGAGTCTATACGCTTGCTTATTTCATTTGCTGCACAACATAACATCACTCTTTATCAGATGGATGTTAAAAGTGCTTTTCTTAATGGAATTATAGAAGAGGAAGTGTATGTCCACCAACCTCCTGGTTTTGAAAATGAAAATTTTCCAGATCATGTTTACAAACTAAAAAAATCTCTTTATGGACTAAAACAAGCTCCCAGAGCTTGGTATGAGAGGTTGAGTAATTTTCTTCTGAAGAAGGATTTCATCAGAGGAAAAGTGGATACCACACTATTTTGTAAAACCATTAAGAAAGATTTGTTGATTTGTCAAATTTATGTAGATGATATTATTTTTGGATCAACAAATATTATGCTTGGAAAGGAGTTTGCTAAATGTATGCAGGAAGAATTTGAGATGAGCATGATGGGAGAACTGAAATTCTTTCTGGGAATTCAAGTAAATAAGACTCCAATGCATCCTACAAGCACTCTAGGTAAGGAAGAGGTAAGTAAGAAGGTAGATCAGAAACTCTACAGAGGTATGATAGGATCTCTTCTTTATTTGACTGCTTCTAGACCAGACATTCTGTTTAGTGTTTGTTTATGTGCTAGATTCCAATCAGATCCTAGAGAATCACACTTAACTGCTGTTAAGAGGATTCTAAGGTATCTGAAAGGTACTGCTAATGTTGGTTTGTGTTACAGAAGATCTGACAAATATTCACTAGTTGGATTCTGTGATGCTGACTATGCTGGAGATAGAGTTGAGCGCAAAAGTACTTCTGGAAGCTGTCAGTTTCTTGGAAGTCATCTGATCTCATGGTACAGCAAGAAGCAACCAACAATTGCACTATCAACCACAGAGGCAGAATACATTGCTGCTGCTGGGTGTTCCACTCAGATGCTCTGGATGAAGAGTCAACTAGAAGATTATCAAATCTATGAGAGTAATCTTTCTATCTTCTGTGACAATACTTCAGCTATATGTTTATCCAAAAATCCAATTTTACACTCTAAGGCTAAACATATAGAGATTAAACATCACTTCATCAGAGACTATGTTCAGAAGGGTGTAATAAATTTAGCCTTTGTTGATACAGATCATCAATGGGCAGATATTTTCACAAAACCCCTTGCTGAAGATAGGTTTAAGTTTATTCTGAAAAATATTTGTATGGATTTTTGTCCAGAGTAATATTTCTCAGAGTCTACTTCTCAGATGCTAAGTGTTTAACACTCTGAAGTATTTCATCTGTTTTGCTTATTTAATTTATCTGTGATTTATTTTTTTGTGAAACTCTGTACTGACCATCTCAGAGGATCTGAAAGTTGAAAACGTTTCATTTCTTAAGAGTTACAGAATCACATGCAAAGCAAACACGTGTCACTCAGAATCTGAAAAGATGGAGTACACCTACTGTCTATGACGTTTAAGGTATTGCTTTGAAAATCTCAATCTGTCTTGATTTTTCCCCCAAATGTCATATCATAATTAAAAATGATTACTTTTCATTAAATGCAAACGTGCGTATGTGTCCTATGTATGTCTGTTGTGTTTCCCATGCGTGTTTTATTTTTCTATATAAACCACTCTCACAACACATTCACACTTTTCACATTCTCAACACATATGCGCTTTTGTCTGTTGTTCTCTCTCTTCTCAAACCCTAAACGAACCCAGAAACCGTCATCTCCTTCTTCTTCATCAACAATGGCATCCACATCAAAAGCAGTTACTACCAAAGATTCTACCACTATCATTGAACCAGTACGCACTCTTCTGACTCCTGTTGATTCTCTAGAAGTGTTATGTGAAAGTTTCGTGGATTTGGAAGACCTTGCTGATAATGGGTTTGATCTGGTTCCTTCAATCAAAGCACAAGGCTGGGATGGTTACTTTGATAGGCTGATGGGTCCTGTGTATCCAAAGTTAGTGAAGGAGTTTTGGATCCATGCATTCGCTACTCCAAAGTTCGTTCATTCTTCTGTGCTGGGTAAGAAGATTGTTATCACTGAAAATCTGATCAGGAAACTCATAGGTTTCACAGCAACTGATGGAGTAACCTCTCTGTCTTCTGCGCGTGAAGACCTGAAGGATGTTTGTCAAGAAATCTGCACTACTGGTGAACCTTGTAAGAAGGTTAAGTTTTTGAAACCCACTTACAAGATTTGGGCTAAGATTTTCTTGAACACCATTTTTCACAGACCCTCCTCAAACTCATCTGACTATGTTAATGCTGAACAACTTTACTTCATGTACTGTTTGCATCAAAACATTCAGATTGATCTTCCTTATCTGTTGTTCAATCATCTGGTATCTCATGTCAAGGAAACAAGGGAAACAGCAAGAGATAAAACTGGAAAAGTCAGATCATGGATTCCTATGGGAAGACTGATTTCAGATATTCTGGTAGAAAACCAACTTGTGGCGCATCTGCAAGAGGCTGGGCTGACAGAAGATCTGAACTTTATCATTGGCTCTGAGATAAATGGCTTAACTCTGAGAAGGATGAAATTGGTTGAAGATTTATCTGAGAAACCAAGGAAAACTAACTCTGAAGAAGTTAGGGGGAGAAGGATTCCTGTTGAGGACTTTCCTCTATTTACCTCAGATGAACCCAGAGAGCTAATAGCTGAGTATGTTGCTTGCTGCATCAGAGATGGTGTTGAGATCCCTGCAAATCTTGTGCAGAAGGAAGGCCAAGTTCTTCCTGATCAGACAAGGGAAAGAAGACGCAAGAGAAAAGCTGATAAAGAAGGTCATCAGAAGAAAAGAAAGCATTCAGATGCTGAGAAGAAGAAGAAAAGAAAGAAGCTGAAGAAGGTTCAACAAAATCCTCCTGCAGCAACTTTTGAAGAGATAAGAGATACTCTGAAACAGGTATTTAACACTGATTCTAATCCTGTTCATCATTCTGCTACCACACCATCTGACTCACCCCTCATATTTAAAAGATCTAGACCATCTGAGACTCATACACCACAACCAACAATCATTCAAACACCACAATCCAAACAAACTCAACAAACAACACCACAACCTCAAAACCCCATCCCAGAATCTACAATTCCAGAGGATGTTCACCCTGAACACTCTGACCAACCTGAAAATCCCATTGATCCTAATGAGATTTTAGATATCACACCCTTAAACCGTTCTATCATTTTATCTTCAACTTCTGAAAAATCTAACCAATCTGATACATCATCTGATGATGAATCATCTGGTTTCATTAATGAATGTTTGAATGATCTCAAACAACCTCGTACTGAGAGTGTTTGGAAACAACTTTTTAAATCTCCCACCTCTGATCATCCACCTTCTCCACAAAATTCCCCCACTCAAACTCTAAATCCACAACATCTTGAAATCCAATCCACTCCACAACCAACATCTGAACCACAACCAACATCTGAACCACAACCAACTTCTGAACCACAACCATCATCTGAACCAACCAACCAACAAACTTCTGAACCACAAATTAACCAACAAACATCTGAAACTCAAACATCTGAACATCCATCTCCACAACCACAACCTCAACCTTCTAAACAAACACCACAAACACAACCAACCCAACCCAGAATTCCTGATGAAGCAGAATTGGGATCAAGTGTTTATACTATGTTAAGAAATTTTGACAAGGATAATGTCTCAGACTTTGCTGACATTATGGATGTGTGCATGACCACTATGGATAAAGAGGCTGCTAATGCTGTCTGGAAGAAATATCTTTACAGACTGAATAGGGAGGCTTTGAAAATCAGGACTCAATGTCTTAGATTATCAAAAGTAAGGTTTGCTGCTTATCAGAAAAGGATTAAGAAAAACCCTCCTCCTATTCTTCTTCTAGAAGCTCCTCCACCTCCAGAAATTCCTGCACCCAATGTCACTCAGATTGTTTCAGAATCCACTGTTCCAGAATCTTCTATTTCAGTATCTACAGATCTTCAGAAGGATGTCAAGGAACTAAAGGACTTCATGGTTGATCAAAAGAAGACAAATGAAGAAATGAAAACTTGGATGGCTAAGCAAGATGAGAATTCAGAGAGGATTACAGCACTGCTGCAACTCATCGCTTCTCAACAAGCCTCATCTGCCAAACCTTCTTAATGCTTTTGCACAAGTTTTTCATGCTTTGTTTTGTTTTTGATTGTCTTCTGATATGTTTTGTTTGCTTCTATCTGAATCTGGATGTTATCTTAATGAAAATGATCTTTTGCTTATCTGGATATGTGTTTCTTCTGCATCTTTACTGTCTTTTAAAAATCTTTTTGATTATGACAAAAAGGGGGAGAAACAAAATAGAATCTGATTGTTCAAATCTATAAGCAATTATCTGAACTAAGTCAGACATGTTACTAACATTCTTTGAATCTAATCAGAATCTGACAAATTTATCTAACCAGACTCTGACAAATTTCATTGAAGTTTTTCCTGAGATCTATCTTTTCAGAACCTGATCAAAAATAGCTAAATCTGAGTAAACCAGACTCTGATATCTAAAGACCAGACTCTGATATCTAACCTTGAGTACTATGATCTGAAAGATAACTCAAGACAGGAAATGGCAAGATAAACAACCAAGTGCTCTGAAGTTGTTCATCTGGCATCAAGCTTTAATATGGCATCAAGCTTTGGCATCAAGCTTTGACTCTAGAAGTCAAACATATATCAACCAGGATTTGTCAACCAGGCTTCAATCAGGATGTTAATCAGGCTCTGAACCCAAAATGCAATCAGGCTCTGAATCTGAAATGAAATCAGGCTCTGAATCTGAAATATACTCAACCAGAAAGGGAAGTATCTAATTCCATTAGAGTATTCATTTCAGGGGGAGATTGTTAATCTCAGGGGGAGTAATTTTAATTCATTTTTATTGAACAAATTGCTCATGTTTTGTCATCATCAAAAAGGGGGAGATTGTAAGAGCACAGATTGTGTCTCAGTAATATCTCTATGTTTTGATGATAACATTAATGATAATTTGTATACAAGAATTATACTCTCTAAATTTGTTCTAAACTGTTTTCTACAGGCACAAAAGATTTTAATCTTAAAGAGCAAATTTGATGTGAACAATGAATTCTGAATGGCTCAAGAGCATCTGAAGATTAGAAGAATCTGAAGTATAAGAGCTTAGTTATCAAGATTCTGAAGATACAACACGCTGCATGTATTATCAAGAATCTGAATAAGAGAAGACTCTGAGTGAAGAGACTCTGAATGAGAGAAGACTCTGATCTGAGTGAAGACTCTGATCTAAGAGCATGTTACGCTTCAAGCACACAGCTGCACCAGACTCTGATTCATCAACATCTGAAGAACATATTAGGCTCTGAAGTTTCCAGAAGGTTCTGAAGACTGAAGACTCTGATATTGATTGTTGATCTGAATTATTTGAAGAAGAATATTTTAATATATCCGTTGGAATATGCCAGCAAATCTTTCCTTAATTGGGATAGACAAAATTCTCTGCAAAGAAGATTATTCCTCTGGTACATTCCTGATATAGTTAAATCACAGCTCAGCAGACAATTGCTACACCCACATTTTGTGCGCCGTCTCTCTGCTGTAATAGTACAAAGGACAGTACTATTTTGATATTGGAAATATTTTCTCTAACGGTAAAATATTCTCTCCAATATTCAAGTGGCTATATAAAGGACATCATAGCTCATTCTTCAAGTGCCAAAAAATTACAACAATATTGACAAGAACTCTCTCACGCTAAAAGCTTTCATATTCTTCACTGTTCATACATTGTTCTAAACTTAGAGAAATAACACAGTTGTGTTTATAGCTTTCATAGAAGCAATTCTTACTCTTTCATTGTATTACATTAATTTGTAAAGAAAGTTTTCCTTAAGAGGATCTAGGTTAGATCAGTAGCTCTTAAGAAGACTAAGAACAGTTGTTCTTAGGTGTGCTATTTGTAATCAGTTGATTTGAATAGTGGATTAAGTCCTTGTTGAGAAAGGCAAATCACTCTTGAAAAGGGTGGACTGGAGTAGTTGAGTTCAACGAACCAGGATAAAAATACTTGTGTTTTTATCTTTGATTATTTTCTGTCATACTTATTCAACCCCCCCTTCTAAGTATTTTCTCACCTTCAGTCTCATCATATAAAGAAGCTCAAGCTCTAGTGGAGGCAGGAGAAGCCAAGGGCTGGGGCAAAGTGCTGGATATTCCTGTGAAGATGGACCGGTTCGGGCTAGGATACCAACCGTCGTCGTCAGCACCTGCTGTGGGGGCACCCCGCTTCAGAAGGCCGATAACCATCTCTGCCAGTGGAGTGTGTCATGAAACCGTCAATGCTGCTTCGGAGTCGGACGAAGGAGACAGCGACTGTGATATGGATGCCTGGATTCAGCCAAGCACGCCAGGACAGGGACTGTGCAACTGGTCTATTCAGGAGCTTGTTCCTGTGACTCTTAAACAGTAATGCTTTGCTTTATTAATTGTTGAATAATCTGATGTCGTGCCCAGGGCATCAGTACTTGCTTAGGGTTGTGTTGTTATGAACATTGCGTGTTAATCATTAAATAAATGGCGTTTTTTCATGTGCAAATACTGTAATCCCTGTCTTTCTTGTTTTATATTTTTCAATAAAATGGCAACGTGGTTATTCGCTTTATACACATTTTGAAGCACTTAACCATTCCTTTTGCAGGATAACATTTTCAGATGACATCCTTGAACCACCTATGACTCGTCCCGACTTCGAGCACCCGGTATTTCAGGCCGAAGAAGAGGTTGTCGAAGATAGCGACGTTCCTGAAGAACTGTCTTGGTTGGTGAAGCAAGAGGAAAGAGCCATTCTGCCTCACGACGAGGTCATCGAAATTATCAACTTGGGGTCGGAAGGGGTTGAGAAGAATATCCGCATCGGGGCCGCACTGCAGGGTGATATCAAGCGAAAACTGGTTGAAATGCTCCGAGAATATAGTGATGTATTCGCTTGGTCATATGAAGATATGCCGGGGCTCGATACAGATATGGTGGTGCACCGTCTGCCACTGAAGGAAGACTGCCCGCCCGTCAAACAAAAGCTTCGCAGAACTCGACCAGATATGGCAGTGAAGATCAAAGAGGAAGTTCAAAAACAGTGGGACGCTGGTTTCCTGGCTGTGACAAAGTATCCCTCATGGGTTGCTAACATCGTACCAGTGCCAAAGAAAGATGGCAAGGTTCGAATGTGCGTGGATTATAGAGATTTGAATAAAGCAAGCCCAAAAGACGATTTTCCACTTCCTCATATCGACGTGCTAGTTGATAATACGGCTCAATACTCCGTATTCTCCTTCATGGATGGCTTTTCAGGCTATAATCAAATTAAAATGGCGCCAGAGGATATGGAGAAGACCACTTTCATAACGCCTTGGGGAACATTTTGCTACAAAGTGATGCCCTTTGGTTTGAAAAATGCTGGGGCAACATATCAGCGTGCGATGACGACTCTTTTCCATGATATGATGCATAAAGAGATCGAAGTTTATGTTGACGATATGATTGCCAAATCCCAGACGGAGGAAGAGCATCTGGTGAATCTGCTGAAGTTATTCAAAAGGCTTAGGAAGTTCAGGCTGAGGCTGAACCCTAATAAATGCACCTTCGGGGTGAGATCGGGTAAGCTGCTGGGGTTTATCGTAAGCGAAAGAGGAATAGAGGTCGATCCTGCTAAAATAAAAGCGATACAAGAAATGCCGACGCCTAAAACAGAGAAAGAGGTGCGCGGGTTTTTAGGGAGGTTGAACTACATCGCCCGGTTCATATCTCACCTAACTGCTACGTGCGAACCATTATTTAAGCTGTTGAAGAAAGACCAAGCTGTGACATGGAACGAAAATTGTCAAAAGGCGTTCGATAAAATAAAGAAGTATTTGCAGGAGCCTCCTATTTTGATACCCCCAGTGGCAGGGAGACCCTTGATCATGTATCTGACGGTTCTTGAGGGAAGCATGGGTTATGTTCTCGGTCAACATGACGAGACAGGAAGAAAAGAGCATGCGATCTACTACTTGAGTAAGAAATTTACAGAGTGTGAATCTCGATACTCAATGCTGGAGAAAACTTGTTGCGCGCTAGCCTGGGCCGCCAAGCGTTTGAGGCAATACATGCTGAATCATACAACCATGCTCATCTCGAAGATGGATCCTATCAAATATGTATTCGAAAAGCAGGCGTTGTCAGGAAGAATTGCCCGTTGGCAGATGGTCTTGACTGAATATGACATCCAATATGTCTCGCAAAAGGCTATAAAGGGGAGTGTGCTGTCTGAGTATCTGGCTGAGCAGCCTATTGAAGATTACCAATCGATGAGGTTTGATTTTCCTGACGAGGATATCATGTACCTAAAGATGAAAGATTGTGAAGAGCCATTGCCAGACGAAGGGCCAGAGTTGGGTTCCAAATGGAAGATGATATTTGACGGAGCTGTGAATGCTTACGGTAGCGGAATAGGGGCAATCATCACTACGCCGCACGGGTCGCACATCCCGTTTACTGCCCGATTGACCTTTGCCGTTACCAACAATGAGGCTGAATACGAAGCTTGTATAATGGGGCTTGAAGAAGCCATTGATTTGCGAATCAAGAATTTAGACGTATACGGAGACTCAGCTCTGGTGGTGAATCAGATCAAAGGGGAATGGGAGACATGTCAGCCCAATTTGATACATTACATGAATTATGCAAGGAGATTGTTGCCTTTCTTCGACAAGGTTGAATTGCATCATGTACCGCGGGCAGAGAACCAAATGGCGGACGCTCTCGCCACTTTGTCTTCCATGTACAAAGTCAACTTCTGGAACGAGGCTCCCCGAATCATTATCTCTCGGCTTGATAGGCCAGCTTATGTATTTGCTATTGATGAAGCATCCGACGACAAACCGTGGTATTTTGATATCCTTAATTTCCTGAAGAACAAAGAGTACCCGGCTGGGGCATCCAGTCAGGATCAGAAGACTCTCAGGAGATTAGCGGGTAATTTCTATTTGAATCCGGATGGCGTCTTATACAGAAGAAACCACGACTTGGTGTTGTTGCGTTGTGTAGACGGAAAAGAGGCAAAGCTGCTCATGGAGGAAATACACGAAGGTACCTTTGGTACGCATGCTGGTGGGCATGCTATGACAAGAAAGCTGCTGAGGGCAGGTTACTTTTGGCTGACTATGGAAACTGATTGTTTCAAGTTTGCGAGGAAGTGCCACAAGTGCCAAATCTATACTGATAAGATCCATGTGCCTCCGAGTCCTCTCAATGTGATGTCATCGCCTTGGCCATTTTCGATGTGGGGAATCGATATGATTGGAAAGATCGAGCCGACGGCTTCTAACGGGCATCGTTTCATCTTGGTAGCAATCGATTACTTCACCAAGTGGGTGGAAGCGGCGTCTTACGCAAATGTAACAAAGCAAGTGGTGGCCAGATTCATCAAGAGAGATATCATTTGCCGATACGGGATTCCCGAGCGGATAATCACGGACAACGGTTCGAACCTGAACAACAAAATGATGAAGGAGCTCTGTCAGAATTTCAAGATCGAACATCACAACTCCTCCCCGTACCGACCCAAGATGAATGGCGCTGTTGAGGCGGCCAATAAGAATATCAAGAAGATCGTTCAGAAAATGGTGGTGACCTATAAGGATTGGCACGAGATGCTACGTTTCGCTCTGCACGGTTATCGTACGACGGTACGCACATCAACCGGGGCAACCCCGTTCTCGTTAGTATACAGAATGGAAGCAGTGTTACCATTGGAAGTTGAGATCCCTTCTCTGAGGGTATTGCGAGACGTTCAGCTGGATGAGGCAGAATGGGTGAAAGACAGGTTGGACCAACTGAGTTTGATGGACGAGAAGAGGCTAGCTTCTCTAGCATACGGTCGTTTATACCAGAGCCGAATGAAGAAAGCGTATGATAAGAAAATACATCCGCGAAGCTTTCAGACGGGCGACCTTGTGCTGAAAAGGATTCTCCCGCCGCAAGCAGATCACAGGGGCAAGTGGACCCCCAACTACGAAGGGCCATACGTTGTCAGGAAAGTCTTTTCAGGAGGAGCGTTGTTGTTGTCCACTATGGACGGTGAAGACTGTACGTCACCTGTGAATTCAGACGCAGTTAAAAAATACTTTGCTTAAAATAGACCCGCTGGACAGAAAAAAGAGAGTCCAGGCAAAAATGGGGCATCCTGGCGAACCAAAAACAGAATGAAAGGTTCGGGCAAAAGTTAGGGATAAAATTGAAAAATGTACACCCGCGAAGTTGAAAACCTACACTGGGCGGCTTCGGCAAAAAGGGGTATCCCGGTGAATTGAAAACCCGTAAAGGGCGGTTCACGCAAAAGTTAGGGATTTGAAAAGCAAATGACTGCGGTCCGAATTTGATATTACACTGAGCATCAATGCGGGAGAATATACCGGGGAGGATCGGTTATCTGGTACAACCTTTTCAGAAGTATGAATACCGGGAAAAGCATTAGAGTCGGACGAGTCATAGGAGGATCAGTTCGTGGTGTTCATCTACATCCCGTTGCCGACATGTGTACAAATTTAGTTTGTCAATATATTTATGCTTCTTGTGCATACTTGTATATTTGCTTTATGTAGCTTCCTCTTTTCAGGAGCTACATTCCGTGTACAAACTCTGCCCATTCAGGGGCCCAATCAATAAAATATGTTATTCAGTACTTGATGCTGGTTCTTTACTGTTTTGTGCATAATAAAACGCCTAAGTTTATTGAAACTAGCATGTGTATAACATCACTGGCCCTTGCCAACAATTGCTAAAGCTTTGAATTAACTGAAAATAATGTCACTAACTTGAATCAATTCGGTTGTATAGACTTGTCTTGCCCTGTTTGTGTCGTTGCAGGTTTCATAGCCGTACGAGGAAGAGGATCAAAAGATTGCGTTAACAAAAGACTCGACCCCCACGCAGGTCATGCATGTTCCTTACTAAAGAAGAATCGAATTCCCCAGCTAGTCGTAACCTATCCAAGAGGACATGCTCCAGCAAAGTCATTTATCCTCAGCAGAGTTTGACAATTCCCAGATCGAAGACCGTATTCAGGCAGTGTGGTGTCCCCCATAAGGATTTCCTTATCTTAAACAGAGTGGTTCAGCCTCAGAAGATTAATATTTCCAATTGGCGAGCTGTATTCAGGCAGTTTACCTTTCCCCGCAGGGTTATTTACTCTCCCCCAGTGGAGTCAGTTGATTGTCCCCAAGAGAATCGTCCCATCCCCGGTGGATTTCTCTTTTCAGCAAAGGTTTTTCCTCCCAGTGGAATTCGAAGATTAAGATTCTCCCCGGCAGAGTTGGTTGTGTGTCATGGCATTTATTTTGCCGAAATACCGTGTGATATCCATTCACTCTCCAGCAGAAGTTCGATCACACCAGGCTTATCTGCTACTCCCCAGCTGAGCTATATTCCCAGCAGGGTGTTACTTCAATGAGGTGATTGGAATTGAGTTCCCAATTTCCCAGCTGAGTCGACTTCCTCTTCCGGCATTTATTTTGCTGGAATAATTCTATAGCATCTGGCTATCCCCAGCGGAGTTGGCATTATCTTCAGCGTTTATTTTGCTGAAGCCGTTCCTGTATCTCAGTAGTTCGAGTCTGCATGGGCATCGACATATAGTGTCATACTTGCATCCATCAAATGAAAAAGCGTAGCATTTCCATGTCGAATGGAGCATTATATCATTGTCAAACGCATGCATTTTCGAAACATAAACTAGGGTGGCTAACCGTTTATTTCAAGTATTGTTCCTCTTGCAGGTAGAGAGAGCCCTTGAATCAATAAACATTCAGGATCTCGACGTGAGACATTCGACAAAGTGTCAGCTGTGGCATTACTCCCCACAGAGTCAGCAGGGTAAGTTTCTCCTTATCCCCAAGCAGAGCTATTGGTCATCAAAGGATTCATGAATCAAAATTTCAGAGGATACCGCCGGTTATCAGAACAGGCGTCCGGAAGTTTGGTTTCCAAATGTCCCCAGTAGAGTCAGCCTCGAAGTTGCTGTAACGTCAGTGATGAGAAGTTCGCGGACCAATGGAAGGGTGAGTCCTAACGTGGACAATTTTATTGACGGAATTTCTTTGTGCTAGAGACGATTGTTGGAATGTGGAATCCTAACGTGGACGTTTCCCCAAGTGACGATGTGTGTTAGTCCTAACGTGGACAGGTTCGAGTTCTCGGTATGGATTGGGTGTGGAGTCCTGACGTGGGTGAAAGTCGGTTACTCCTCGTGTTGGTGTCCTGACGTGGACAATGTATTTCCAGCAGTTATCTCTATTTGTAATGGTGAGATGTGCGTCCTGACAGGGACAAGTTTGTGGTTCTTCGTGATGACAGGGTACGAGAGTCCTGGCGTGGACAAATTCATCCTTCTTCGTGTTGTTGGCGAAGTATGAGTCCTGGCATGGACAAAGTCTTATTTCCCCAGCAAGGCGAAGACGCGCGAGTCCTGACGTGGACAGGTTCTCTTATTTCATCAGATGAAGATGTGAGTCCTTACGTGGACAAATCAAAATATGTTTCCTTACGTGGAAAGATTGAGTCCTTACGTGGACATGTCGAGATGGGAGTCCTTGCGTGGACAAATCAGATTGTGGTTTCCTTACGTGGAAAAGTCATGATTCCTCACGTGGAACAGTTACTCCCTACGCGGAACGGTGGGTCCTAACGTGGACGATGCAGTCCTAACGTGGACAAGTTTGATTCCTAACGTGGAAAGATGGTGATTCCTGACGTGGAAAGAAAAGTTATTCCTGACGTGGAAAGAGTGTGGTTTCCTTACGTGGAAAAATGATATTCCTTACGTGGAAAGATTGGAGTCCTTACGTGGACAAATTCAAATCGAAATGTGATTCCTAACGTGGAAAGATAGTATTCCTTACAGGGAAAATGGCCTATATTTCTGACATGGAAAGAAAGAGTATGTTCCTGACGTGGAAGGGGTTTAGTCCTGAAGTGGACAGATTTAAAAGAAGACGTATTCCTTACGTGGAAGGGTTTGACGAAGAAGAAGTTCACTCCTAACATGGAAAAGTGAGTCCTAACGTGGACGGTGTTATTCCTAACGTGGGAAAGTTTACTCCTAACGTGGACGATTTATTTCTGACGAGAGGGTAGAGAAGCTATCCCCGACAAAAGTCGTTGAAGTTTCCCGAATTGACGGAGCAGGCGTCCTAACATGGACAATGTTCTATCTCTGCAATGATAAAATCTTTTTCAAGAATCCCCAGCACGGTCGTACGAGATCAGCGGGTTACTGTAACAGTCAGATTCAGCTGATGAATGTCGTCCCCCAAGCAGGAGCATAGTTTATTTCTGCGGTTGGCAAATTTCTGGTTCCACTGGTATTCAACCGTCTCGTACCGCAAATGTCTGAAGGCTCCGGGCTCTTCACCCAATCGGGTCTAAGTCGCTTGAATAGGGGCAGCTGTTGCACCCTAAAATTTGCTCAACCTTAGTCACTTGGTTTATGTTTCAATATCATTAGCATTTGCATATAGAGTCATGTACATAGCCTAACCATCTGCATAGCATAAGCATAGCAAGTCATCCAACAGGGGACCAATCATTATTATCATCTCTAGAGGCCTATCAAGAGGTTGTTATCCTAATTCAATTTCATTCAAGCCATCAGAAAAGAATTTGGAAGCAGAGAGTCCCTCAGGTCAAGCTTTGAGTCTATCTCCTATCTGAGGGGATCTGAGGATCAACAAGGGAGTTGTGAGCTGTGAATTGAAGGAATGGGGAGTATCTAGACATCTTGGAGGACTTAGAAAGTCATTTGGAGAAGAAAACAAGTCATTGGTGTAGTCACAAGAGTTGTGGAAGAAGACAGTCAACTAGGGTTTCATCTGGGTCAACCCTGGGTCAACCCTAGGTCAAAGGATTGTTGGAAAGGCATTGAGGGCTATTGGAGAGATGTGGAGTTCATCATTTGACATGGAGAATAAGGATATGTTGTTATGCCAAGAAGAATTCAAGAGAAATCAAGGAGAAGAGGAGTTTCTAAATTAGGGTTTCTGTGTAAAATCCCCTAGTTTAGGTCAAATTTCCAAGCAAGATGAGTCAAAATGCAAGCTTCAAATGGATCCTTGGCCAACATGAAACTTGTATAGGATCTCAATACCTTTAATTTGAGTGGTGGAAGATATCAAGGAGATCTATAGAACTCAAGTTATGGTCATTGCAAGTTACAGGTCATCTGAGGTATCTGAAATTTTGTCTGTGAAAGTGACTTGACGTCCAAGCAATTTTTACCCCTCAAGGAGATTTCAAATGAATTCCTGGTCAACATAAGAATTGTTCCTCATTGTCTTAAGCTTTCTAGAATGGTATGGTATTCCTTCATAGGATGTGTGGAACTCTACTTATGGTCTTGGCAGGCAAAGGGTATTTTGGTCATTTGTGAATTACAGGTCATTTTAACCTATGCCCAAAACTCATACAAGGAAGCTTCAAATGGAAAACTTTACAACATCAAACTTGTTCCAAATGACATCTTGAGTCTAGAAAAGTGACCATGAGAGATTGGAAAGATTCATAGCACAAGGTTTCAAAATTGTTGGATTTAATGAATAAAAATGGCCTTAAAAATGAGATTTTTCATATCTTGGCCAAATGAAGCAAAATTATAGGTCATTTTGAATGGAAAGGTCATTTTAAAGACATTGGCTAAAGTGGAATTTTGAGCTTAGTTCATATTTTGTGAGTTATCCATGGTTGCTTGCAATGGAAGAAACATAAACCAAATTCAAGGGAAAGAATGCAAGGGAAACTTCTCCAAGTTTCTAGGAGGTTCTAACCTCACCTATATATTGATACAAGATGGTTCATGCCATGGTTGGTGACTTCATTTGTTCAAAACCCCAAGTTTTACACACTTTCTCATTTTTTGCATAAGCTTCACAAACTCTCCCAAATCTCCATCAATCCTTTTATCTTTTGATTGAATCTTCATCATCATCATTCAAACACCATAATACACATCAAGATTGGTAGAATTGGAAGAAGAATTGTGCTATTCAAGACAACCATCCAAATTGCAAGAACTTCTCAAGGACAAGATTCATGAAGTTTACACACTAATCACTGCATACAGAAATCATCATCAAGGTTACTGAGCAAGTTTCAATCACTGCAAGCACCAAATTCAAAGAGTTGCATACCTGTTTTCACCAATTGCACCAGGTTTGTTTTCTCTTCGTATTGCATGATTTAGTTAGAATCTTAGGGTTTTGATAGGGTAAAATGGTTAAGATAGGATAGAGGATTGATTGGGATGATTTTGGAGAAGTTTCATGAAGTTTGAACATGATGTATCAATTCTGTTAAGGCTCATAACTCTTGGATTAAGGCACGATAATCATAGGTTAATAGCTTGAAATGATCAGTGCAAGGTGTAGAGTATGTTAGGGCAATAATTGGAGAGAATTGAGAGGATTGATATCAGTTGAAAATGGTGGATCAGAACTGTTATACCTATCGAGTTTGCTTCGTGAGTGAATTTTAGGAAGAGCTAAGGATATGGCTGTGTAGAGGGAGGAATTTAGAGCATTTTTGCTCTTGACATCGAATGAATCCATGAAGAGTTGAAGGAGAACAGAAAGGTGTAAGGTTCATGCATGGGGGTGAGTTGCAGGACCTAGGGTTTGGCTGGAGGTAGGAGACGATCCCTGGGCCACACGATCTCGTTTTGACCTTTGACTTGAAGACTCATCCAACGACCACGATTAAAACTGAAAACGGAGGGAGATTTTCAAATAATGAAACGCACCGTTTCATTTAATAGAGGGAAATGGGCTCAGATGCTATTGACACCCCCCACGCGTGTGAAGCCCACTAATTTGAACTGTGTGGCCCTGCTATTCTCACCCCCCATTTTATTTCTTTTTTTAATTCTTTTTAATTTCTTTCATTTTTTTATGCATCTTATAAAAATCACATAAAATTGAAAAATCATTATTTTTTGATGATTCTTTTTGCATAATTTTCTTTAAAGGGTCTAGAAAATTATAAAAAATAAAAATTGCATTTTATTTTTTATTTGATATTTTTGCCATATTTTCCAAATAAATAGCATTTTAAATAGTTTCATCTCATGCATAAATTTGTTGATTTTTGTTCTAGCCAATACTTTAATATTTTTTGTCCATTCTTTTTAGGTTGTTTATTTTAGATATTCAACTTGTAGATACAATTTAGTTCCCATTTTTAGAAATTTATTTTAGGTGTTTAGTTTAGGTGAGAACAACATGAACAAATTAGGGTTTTAAGTGACAACTTAGGAGAATTAATTCATTTCCCTTAGGGCTTAGAGTTTGAATAGTTTAGCTATGGGACTATAGGGGCTATGGGAAGTTATTAGATCCCCTTAGAAAAGTCAGGATTCCCCTACTGCTATTAATATACTGTCTGTATTTGATTGAATGGTGTGGTGTGCCCTCTGGGGATTATTGCTTGCTTATTTGGGTGTTGGGATTTGTCTGGGGATTGGGGAAGTTGAAGATTGATGATGATGGAGCCATTGGAGATCCAGAGCCTGAAGGACAACTCCCAGAGGTGATGAGGTGTTTTCTTGCTAGCAGCTGTTGAGGAGATTAGGGTTTAGGAGCTAGGCAGAGCTCTAGGTTAGAAAGCTTGATTCTCAAACATGGAAGGTTTTGACTGCCTCCATTCCTCTCTGTGATACAGAGTCTCTCTGAGACACTCACCCCCTTCCTTTGGAAGGCTTGGTGCTATTGTCTGAGGGATAGAACTCTTGAGAGAACATGTCTTATGTGTTAGTGGCAGTTGGTTTACCACCATTGGTAGTCAACTAATTGTTTAACACCCAAGTCACTCTTGTGATTGATCCCTCAGCTTGGAGGATAGGACTTGAAGAAAAGCCATTGCAGATGGAAGGTTGATGATCAATACCTTGCCTGAAGCTTGTAGCTGATTAGAGATGACTTGAAGATGGATATTGATGCAGAGCTGTTGTGGCTGTTTATTTTGCTGTATTTCATTTCTGATGTATTGACTGGTTTTCCTGACTGTATTGTTTGCTATTTACCCTGTTGGGTTGAAGGTGAAGCCTGTTCACTTTTGCCTATTGTTTTCTAGGTTCGAGGTTGAGTGGGACTCCCTTGCCTCGCTTGTATTGTTGCATTCATGCATTTTACTGTTTTACTGTATATATCTGCTATTGTTTCCGTTTCCGTCTATTCCCTTAGGATCTCTGTTTCTCTCTGCGCAAGAGAGGAGCATGATAGACACTAGGTCTTAATCCATGCATGATAACATTAGGTTAGTTTGTTTCCCTTCGCAACCGTAGGTTAGAGTTCTATCTCTTCTTCCTCAAAACAAACAGAAAAATACCATAAAGATTTCAAACACAATAAAGGACACTTCTTCCGTAAAAGAATGTGAACTCATCAAGACGTCATTTTTGTCCGCCGGGACTGCTAATCAAGAAAACCTTTTTCAGAAGGAATAAAATCAACCAAGACAAGCCTGTGTCGTACGTGGCCCGAACTACGTTTGCTCTGATCTTTCATGCTGTATGAAAGTACGTAGGCATAGGATGCGATATCCTAGCGAGCAACCTTCCCCTCCTTTCCCGTAGGTAGGCGAACTACGTTGACTCTGATTTCTCGTTCCAGACGGGAATACGTAGGAATAAAGTGCGATACTTTGCCGAGTCATTTTATTTTCATTCCCTTTTCTTTTTAACCCCTGACCTTTAGAGTAGATAGAATAACAATCCATACCCGAAAACAAGCATGGATCCCGTCGAGTACGACGGACGTGAGGGGTGCTAATACCTTCCCCTTGCGTAACCGACTCCCGAATCCAGGTTTTGGTTGCGACGACCATACCTTTCCCGTGTTGTGCGAGGTTTACTCTGAGCGTTTCCTTTCCCTCCCGTGGGATAAATAACGCACGGTGGCGACTCTTCTGTTCAGCCGGCGCCGATTTTCGCAGTAGCGACACCTTCTAAAGCATTTGCTACTGTTCATCATAACATCTGTAGCATAGCAACTTAACAATTCTTTTATGAAGCAGAACTTAGTCTTTCAGATGAGAAACTCCCCCTGAGTTTCAGACTGGGTGAATATCAAATATTCTGACTTGTGAACCTTTCTAGGTGAACTCCCCCTGGCTACAATAGGTCAGATATTTGGATCTTCAGAACGTGATACAATCTTGATCCTTGGTCTCTTGAAGCTAATTAATTCTGAGTCTGATACCAATTAGTTTAATACTTAGTCTGATACTGATTCTTGCTTCTATGAAGATTTCTGATTCTTATGCTCTGATTATCATATTCACAGACAGCTTACATCTTCTTAACATTATGATACCAAAATCAAGATGACTTTAACTTTCTCTTGAACCGTATTGGGTCCATCTGATTTTGAACATATGTTCACAAAGTGTATGATTTCGATTTGACCTGTCTTTAGAATGCCTAGTGAATTTGTTCAGAGTTCCTCGGTAAAACATCAAACACATAGTTTGTAATAAACGCAGTTTATATCAGAGTTGATGTTTTGCATTCTCTTTACATATTCTATTTCTCCAGGTTATATCAAAATCATATTCTTTTTCTCCCCCTTTTTGACATCATCAAAAAAATGAGTTTTCAAACAAGATTTAAATATATTCTGTTTCTCCCTCTTTTATATCAGAATTAAAAAACATTAAATTGATAGAGTCAACAAATAAAACCTGAGTGCCTAATTCTTATAGGTTGACATCTTTTCCAGAATTTGTTGACGCATGTACATAAGAGAGTTGTTGACAGGTTTCTGTTTAGCAAAGCTTTCTCTGAAAACTTGTTGTTCTTTCTTCATAGCTTGTTGATCTTCTTGAATCTCACTAACATCATATTCTCAATGTACAAGAGTAATTTCAGAAGAAGAACCAACTACAACAAGTTGCTTAGCCTTCAGCATCTACAGCTTCTTGTGTCAATCTGACAGTTTATTTTCTAGAATCTTCCTCTGCTAGAATTCTCACTTCTTCAGCAGCTTTTTCTTCAGCTTCTTTTTGCTTTTAAGAAGTTTGAAGTTTCTTATCCTTTCTAGCTTGTCTTCTCTTTCCTTAACCAGTTGAACTTCAGCATCTAGTGACTTGAAAAACGTCCAGATTCAACACTTTCAGAGAAATGAATAGTTCTTAGAGGTGATGTGTTGAAAGGACAAAGGAAAAGGTTCAGAGGGATTTTCATTATCTTGTTGCTTTGAAGAGGGACCTTCAGACGAATTGGTTTACTGAGGAATACCAATTGAAGGAGGTGTAGGAATTTGTTGAAACCATATTCTCTTTTGACAGTGCAGATGCAGATGGATAGGAGCTTTCAGAATCAAGACTTTCACTTTTCAGAAAGCTCATATATCTTTGAGATTCTGAGATCTTCAGAGTTATTCTTTCTCTGAGTGCTTTCCATTCTGACTTTTATCTTTCTTCATCTTGTTTCTTCATCATCAAAACACTATACTTCAGAAGTATCAGAGTTTGATTTGACAAAACTTCTTCTAATTGAATCTTTTATCTATATCTCTAGATAATCCAAATCTTTTAGATGATCTACGACTTCAGATTTGCTCATATCTTTAGAAGAGCATCTTTGACACCAATAAAAGGTAATGTGCGAAAAAATGCGTTCTGATTCTTCAGTCTTATGCATATGATGGTTCTCCAGCTGATTCTTTATCCAGAGCATCTGATACTTTAACAAGCAGCAACGACATATTATGCTTGTGCACTAGAGAGTGCTATTTTGAGTTGCTTCTTGCTGTAACAAGGATCAGATTGTCTGACAGCTTCTAGATGTGCTCTTGCGTACAACTTTGTCTTCAGCAAAATCAATATCACAAAACCCTACTAAATTATATTCAACTGATTTTCTCTGTACAGCTTTTCATCTACCTTTTTTACTAACCTCTTCTTTTCCTAGAGTGTTCGTTGAATGTATGTGAGTCTTAGCTGGCTACTCTCTGACAAATTAATCTTCTTTCAGCTACATTCTTCTTTTGAATCATAATGACTTCTTCAACTTCCTTTTTTTTGAATAGAAACATATCTTCACATATGTTTGTATCATCTTGAACAATAATTATGAATTCTAGATTCTTCCTTTGGTCTTCATCTTTTGATCATCCATCTTCTTATAACAATGATCATGCCTCTTTATCTTCTTCCAGACAACTTGTTTTCTGATGAACACTAGTTTCTCAGATAAGCATAAGCTTCAAGAAAGGTTATGAGCTGAGGAAACTTGCTGAATTCTTGCATCAAGAACTTATCCTTTGAATAGACGTAGTTGATCATCACAAACTATCATCAAACCAAGATGTATATCTAGCATCAACTTGACTGAAAATCTTATTCTTATAAATCAACATCAGATCATCTGATGGTGACTTCTTCTGCTAACCTGCCTTTGTTTTTTGATTCCAAGCTTGTTGTCAAACCAATCATGACTTGAATCTTAGTAACAGTGCTTTAATTGAGTTCTTGATACCAATTTGGACTTCCAGAAACAATATGCATCATGATAGATACTAATTGCATTCGGTTCTGAGTAATCATTCTGACTATTGTAGAGAATGCTTTCATTCTTCATGATTACATACATTTCTTTTTGAAGTTTGTTCTTTCTTCAATATATGTACTTGATTTTGAAGAACTAGGGCTTTAGATACTTCGGCTTTATCTTCTGGAGAGATTCTCTACCTTAGACATTCAGTTTTTGCCTAGAAAAGCTTCATCAACAGATGTTAACTCAATAAATGACATCTAACCCAGAAGAGTTTGTCCAGAGGGTTTGGGACCGGTGTAGTTCAGATACTAGATTTCATTGATTTCCACAATAGATTCTTCAGACTGTGAAGTTGTAATTCTACTTATCTGATCAGCATCTATTGTGTGAACAAACATGGAAATGTTTCCTTGCATCAGATCATCTGATGAAGTTTCATCTTCTTCTTTACAGAGTAAGCTTCAGATCTTCTGATGAAGTTCTAACGAGTGTAAGTAACTATTCATCTAGAGGAACGCTTTAGATCAGAGCAGATCTTCGTTATTCGGATGTCCTTGTTATCCAGATGTAAGCTTTGTTGCTGACGTTCCAGAGCCATGCATAATCTAATCCTCAGAGCCTCTGCAGTTGCAGCCTTTGAGATAAGTATGCTCAAAGTCTTCTAAAATATTGCTTTATACTTTTCACTCAGAGTCATCAACTTAAGATCAAGTTCAGCAGAGGGGGTTTCTTTGACAAGGTTTTCTGTCCTTTTCCCAGAGTGCTTATTTCAGCTTCTGCCTGCATACACTTAGCAAACTCATTTCCAAGCGTAATATTTATTTCCAAAGAAAAATATCATCAACATAAATCTGACAGATTAAAATGTCTTTCTTAATTGATTTATGAAAAAAATGTTATCAACCTTTCCTCTGATAAAATTATTTTCCAGAATAAAATTACTTAGCCTTTCATACCAATGCTATGGGAGCTTGTTTTAGGCTATAGAATGATTTCTTTAATTTATAGAACGTGTTCTGGAAATCTTTCATTTTCACAAACAGAAGATTGATGGACACATACTTCTTTTTCATTTAAACCATTTAAAAAATATTTTTAATATTCATCTGATTTAGATTGATGTTATTCTGAGCAACAAAGGAAATTAACAAGATTATGAATTCTAACCTTGTCACATAAGCATATGTCTTCTGTGTAGTCAAAACCTTCTTGCTGACTAGCCTCGAAGATATAAGGAAGAATCTTGTTCTTGTGAGAGGAGCCAGTAACAACATCTGAAGTAGGATCTTCTGAATTTATCTTCTGAGCTGATCACAAATCCTTTGATTGCATTCTGCAGCATCTTCATCAACATATCATCCATCTGATTTCTGATAGACATCTTCAGAGCATAGATAATCTGATCTTCATGATTTAGAGCATCTAACTTCTGAAGGAGGATGTCTACTGACTTATTCATTCTGAATAACACTAGAGACTTAAATCCCTTTTAAAAACAGATTGGATGACTTCTGTCATTGTATCTTTCTGAAAAACTTGACTTCAGGATCAAATCATTATGAACTTCTGAGAAAGAATGTCTGATAACATTTGACCAATTACAGTTTGTTCAACTAAGATAAAATCTCAAGTTAACAAAATTTAATTGTCCATGCTACTTCTAATAAACATCTCAGAGTCCATATTACATCATATCCATGATGAGTTAGTGAACTTCTTTACACGAAACATCTACAGATTTCTTTGAAGCTTCTCAAGGACAATAACATTCTGATGCCTTGAATCAGAGGGATCTTTGCTTCAAAAATTTGAACTATTTATGTTCCAACCATTTTCTTCAGACTTTTTTCTGAAGTTCTTATGAGTCAAATTCATTAGCCAACAATATTTCTTTACTTACTAAAGATAATTCCCAATGAGCTTTTCATGAGAAAGTCAAGAGTGGACTAATCCGTTTCTTGAAAACATCTCATACTCACTTAGAAATAATCTTCAGCAAACAAGATTACTTGCTTTCTGATGATTTGATCTTTTTGAGCAAATTCGTTGTATATCCAAACATATTACAAGATAAGCATTCAATAGAAAACTTCTTATCTGATGAATCTCTCTTGTCAGTTGATTCTTCAATCTTCTTCCAAGCTTTAGTGGAGAAGATTTTGTTGTTGAAAACCTTCAAACTTCAAACTGAATCAGTGACTTTCTCAAGGTAACCCAATAGATTACAATTTTAGTACTCATCATCCTCAAAAACTAATATGAGACTGAAATTGTACGAGAAGTGAAAAATCCCCAAGAGTATTTCTTCACACAGTTTATGGATCTTTATCTGACACTGTTAGATGTTTGATATCCATCAATAACAGAACCGAAGCTCTGATACCAACTGAAGGTGTGAAAAATACACAAGAAAGGGGGGTGGGTTGAATTGGGTATTTACTCTATTAAAACGTTTTCTCTTTTCTTCACTTGTTGCTTTCTATAGAGTTCTTTAAGATGCATTGCAGAAGCATATATAATAAATTATTGAAGGTGAGAAAATACTTAGAAGGGGGGGGGGTTGAATAAGTATATAGAAGATATTATGGCAATAAAAACTCAAAGACTTTTATCCTGGTTCATTGAACTCAACTACTCCAATCCACCCTATCAAGAGTGATTTGCCTTTCTCCACAAGGACTTAATCCACTATTAATCAAATTGATTACAATAGCAAACACTAAGAGCAACTGTTCTTAGTCTTCTCAAGAACTACTAACCACAACTGGGTCTTCTCAAGGAACTTTTTACAATCAAATGTAAAACTAAACAAGTGTTTGAATGCTTCTAAGTAAGCTATATCACAACTGTGATTTACACTTAAGTTTAAGAACGCAAGAAATAAATTCAGCAAAGAGAATAAATTGTATAAGAGCTTTTCAATGAATTTCTTTCAATGATCCTCAACTTGATAAAGATGTTGAAGTCTTGCTTTTATAGGCACAGAATTCCAAGATGTATGCACTTTGAAGACCGTGTCTGTAAAGTAGCTGAGACCTTTTTGTCTTCACATCACTTGACCTTTCCTAGAAGTAGAACGTTCAGAGAAATCCTTTTTGCCTGTGTTCTTGTGTCTAGCATAAAAGAGGAAAGATTCGTTTGGCATTTATCAACGGATATAACTTTGAATTCTTCTTCAACAAGTTTCTAATTCCTAGTAATTCACATCAGAGCCTTGAGAGATCAGAGTCTTGATGTCTTCAGAATTTGTTGTATCAGAGTGTTGCAGCAAGTGTGCTTCAGCGTGTAATAAATCAGAGCAGGTTTTAGAGATCAGATCCTCAGTACATGCATCGTACAGTACTATCAAAGTCTTTTGAAAAACTGTGCTTGAAACTCTTCATACAAAGTCTTCATTCTAAGCTTCAGATGCTTCTGTAGCTTCTGTTTCAGATCCTTCTGTAGGCAGCGCTCAGAGTCTTTTGTAGGCAGCATTCCGATTCTTCTAATAGATGCTTCTGACGCTTCAGAGCCTTGCATTGATCAACGTTCAGATCCATTTTTGCTTTCAGAAGAATATTAAATTTAGTATCTGCAGCAAAAATACTTGAACAAATTTTAGAGTATATAATTTCTTAATACAAAAATTTCATAAGTGTTATCATCAAAACATAGAGATATAACTAAGAACCAATCCGTGTTCTAACAATCTCCCCCTTTTTGATGATGACAAAGACATAAGAAATTTTGTTCAATAAATAAATAATTATAACTCCCCCCGAGATTATGAATCTCCCCCTGAATTGAATACTTAGAAAGAATAAAAACTTCCCTTTTTGCATGAGTATTCTTTTCAGAATCAGAGCCTGATTGTTCCAAAAGAAAGCTTGATCTGGGAAACTCAGAGTTACTTTAAAGAATTTGTCATATTTTTCGTAAGTTCTGAAATACTAAAGGTTCACGTTAGTTATAATTTGATATATCTGAATTCCATTCAGGTAAAGTTTATTTGAACAGTCAGAATTTCATTTTCTCCCCCTTTTTATCATAATTAAAAAGAAAACTGTAAAGACAAAAATAAAAGGAAATCGAGAAAAGATACATTCATGTAGAGAAAACAACAAAGTCATTCATTCATTCAGATAAAAACAGACAAATCATTAGATAAGAAATTCAAGTACAGGTGCACAAACATCAGATACAGAAAACATAAAACTAGGTTTTTTTTGGAAAGAATCATCTTCAGAAGTTGAGTGATCTCCGATGAGGATTCTTCTTGCTTTGACATCCATTTCTCCATGTTCTCATTCTTCTGACCTTGCTTAGCCATCCAGGACTTGATCTCAGATTGCCCAGCTTCCAATACTGCAATCTTATCTTCTAAGTCTGGGTTCTCTTTCTTGATCTCAGAAGATGTAGATGGAGCAGATTCTGATGCAGGAGCAGAGTCAATAACCATTGGAGTTGCAGATTCTGGAGCCACAGATGCATAGGGTTTGTCCACGATTGTCAGAGCCAAATGATTTTCTTCAGAAGCAGATTCTGCAATAGCTTCTGTAGCAGATACTCCAGAAGATGAAGGTACATCCTCAAGAAGCAAAGGTGCAGATCTTTTCATATTCTATATCATGGTTTTGGCAGTCTCAGCAAATCTGATCTTCACATCATCAGAAGAGACAATCTTCAGATTTGAAGCAACTGTATTGAATCTGGAAATGAAGCTATTCCAGATAGCATCAGATTCATCTGCATTCATGGTTGACAAGCATCTCTTCTGTACAGAGCCTAAAGTTATCTTTATTTCTTTCATAAAATTTGCAAATAGAATATCAACGTTTAGCCTAGGTTTTGGTTTGAGAAGGGCTTCAAGAGTTGATGGTTTGGGTGGTTTTGGTGGAGTTGGTATGGAGAAATGTGGGATGATGAACAGAGGACGAGGGTAGGAAGGAAAAGATGGATGGTCAAATGATGAAGTAACGGTTTTGGATCTGGATAAGGTATGAATCAGAAATGGTTTTACACGTGATGCAGAGGGAACGACATCAAATGTATTGGAAGAGTAGGGAATGAAAACAAATTTATTAGACAATAGAGGTTCTGATAAAATAATATCTGGTAATTGTGCAAAATGGGTTTGAAGTTCAGATAGAAGATTTTTTGAAAAGCTAGGTTTGAATGGAGTGATAGTGTTAGATGGTTCTATTCTGGTATAAAAATGTTTAGTCTTTAAACCAGAAGGAAGGGGATCAGAGGGAAGTGGTTTAAAGGAAGCAACTGAAACAAACTCAGATGTCCTGGGTTTGGGTGTTAGAGTGGGTTCAGGAATGATAGCATCAAATGAAACAGGTGGATCTGGTTGTTTGGGTTCATATCCTCTAAGAGAGGGGGGTGAGCTAACATCTGGATGAACATCAGATTCAGATGAATCAGATGAGGTGGTTGAGTGACAGGAAGTGGAAGATATGTCAAACATGATTTTAAGAGGTTGGAAGTACAGAACCTCAGAATCAGATACATTTGATAAGTAGGTTTATTTTGTTCTGTTTGAGGATTAGAGGGTTTGGATTTTGGTGGTTCAGATGCAGCTGGTTCAAATTGTATTGGTTCAGGTACAGAGGTTTGTCAAATTTCAGGTTGTTGTTGAGTTGGAATAGGTTCTGCTGGTTTTGTTGTTTGTGGTTCTGATTGAGGAATGTCAGATGAATGTAATGGTGTTGGGGGAATAGGATCAGATTGAATTTGTGAAGTAGGAATAGTAGGTGGTTCAGAGGTTTAAGATGGACAAGAAGTGGTTTGAGTTTTAGAAGGAGGAGGTTTTGGAAGAGAACTAATAGTTGATATATCTACTGCAATTTCAGAAATAGAAGGTAAAGATGTTTTATTACCTTTTATCTTGATGCGCTTGGTAGGAACAGAAGGAACTTCACCAGAAGCTTTTCTCTTTATTTGCTTCTGTGGTTTTTCAGCAACTTTCTGTTTCTTCTGAGCAGCAGCTTCTTCTGCCTCTAACTGTATTCTTTTCTTCATGTTCTCCTCATAAACATCTGGAATAGGTTCTCTTGCACGTATCAGAATATCAGCAGGTATAGGTGTTCCATCTGCCTTGCATAACTCAATGTACCTAAGAATAATATCTCTAGGTTCCTCAGCACCAAAGATAGGAAAGTCTTGAACTGGAATCCTTATCTGACTTACTTCAGCAACATTAAGCTTTTTAGGAGCATTTGTAAGTTCATCCATAACTTTTATCCTTTGGAGACTCTTTCCATTCAAAGGTTTTCCAACTATTGACTCAAGCTCTGCTTTAACTCCAGCTTCATATAGAGCAACTACCAGACTATTCTCTGTCAGAATGTCTGAGATTAATCTTCCAAAAGGAATCCACGTCCTGATCCTCTGCCCCTTAGTCTTAATAGATTCTCTGGATGCATTAATGTGATTCCACAGATGCATGAAGAGAATGTGTGGCAGATCCACTTTAGTACTCTGACTTAAGCAGTACATGAAATAAATCTGTTCATTGTTCACATAATCTAGATAATTTGTGGATTTTCTGTGGTTGATGCAGCCCAGAAAAATCTTTGCCCAGATTTTGTAATCAGGTTTCAGATCCTTGAACTTATTTGAAGCTTGTCCTGATGAAATCACTTCAGCATACACTTCTTCCATATCAACACGCCCAACTGGCAGATGAGATACTCCATCAGTTTCCTCATACCCAATGAGTTTTCTGATAAGATCTTCAATGAATATAATCTCTTTTCCTAGAACAGAAGAGAGGATGAATTTTGGGTAAACAGATGCGCGAATCCAAAATTCCTTCACTAAGTATGGATAAACAGGTCCAAATAGTCTATCCAAATACTTTACCCAGCCTTGAGCATCAACAATAGAACGCAAATAAAATCCATTTTCAGCTAACGAATCAAATTCCACCATAGATTCACATAGAACTTCAAGCTTATCAACAGGGGTTAACAAGGTTCTCTCAGGTTCCTTAAACGAAGTAGCACCCATGTTTGATGATGCAACTGCAGCCACTGATGATTGGAACTGAGCTGAGGTTGAAGATGATGTTGCCATTGTTGAAGATAAAGAAGGTTTAGATGAAGTTTTAGGTTTTAGATGAAGGCCAAAGAGCAAACAGAAATGCATATACGTGTTTGTGAAGTGAAAAGTGTGAAATGGTGTGGTTTGTGGTATTTATAGAAAGAAATTAGGGCACACAAACAAACATATTTAGCACGTTCTCAATTAGCAATTAATGGCATTTAATGAAAAGAATAATAATCATTTCAAAGCATTTATTGATTCTGACAATTTGGGGGGAAAACCAAGAAATTAACTATTCAAACAATACCTCAAATGTCACTTCAGTATTGTGCACGCCATCTTTTCAGATTCTGAGTGACACGTGTTTGCTTGCATGTGCTTCTGAATTCTCTTTGAGAAATGAAACGTTAGCTAACATTCAGATCCTCTGAGATTGGTTAGTTCAGATACACACAAATAATAATGAATCAAGAAATAAAAAAACTGACAGATGCAATACATCAGAGTTTTAAACATTTTGCATCTGAGAAGTTTGCTTCTGATAAATATTATTCTCGACAAAATTCCATACCAATATTTTTCAGAATAAACTTGAACCTATCTTCAGCAAGGGGTTTTGTGAAAATATCAGCCCATTGATGATCTGTATCAACAAAGTCTAATTTTATAATACCCTTCTGAACATAGTCTCTGATGAAGTGATGTTTAATTTCTATATGTTTTGCCTCAGAGTGTAAAATGGGGTTTTTAGACAAACATATAGCAGATGTATTATCACAGAATATAGAAATATTACTCTCAAAGATCTGATAGTCTTCTAGTTGACTTTTCATCCAGAGCATCTGCGTGCTACATCTAGCAGCAGCAATATATTCTGCTTCTGTAGTTGATAGCGCAATTGTAGGTTGTTTCTTGCTGTACCAGGAGATTAAATTTCTTCTTAGAAATTGACAACTTCCAGAAGTACTTTTTCTTTCCACTCTGTCTTCAACGTAATCAGCATCACAGGATCCAACTAATTTGAAATCATCAGAGTTTCTGTAACACAAACCCACATTAGAAGTACCTTTCAGATACCTTATAATCCTCTTAACAACAGTTAAGTGTGATTCTCTAGGATCTGATTGGAATCTTGCACACAAGCATACACTGAATAAAATGTCAGGTCTAAAAGGAGTTAAGTAGAGAAGAGATCCTATCATACCTCAGTAGAGTTTATGATCTACTTTCTTACTTACCTCTTCCTTACCAAGAGTACTTGTTGGATGCATAGGAGTCTTTGCCATCTTACTATCAGTCATGTTGAACTTCTTCAGAAGCTCTTTAATATATTTGGTCTGATGAATGTAAGTGCAATATGGAGTCTGGTTGACATGAATTCCCAGAAAGAATCTCAATTCTCCTGTCATGCTCATCTCAAATTCAGCCTGCATACATTGAGCAAACTCCTTTCCCAGCATAACATTGGTAGATCCAAATATAATATCATCCACATATATTTGACAAATTAACAGATCTTTCTTAAATGTTTTACAAAAGAGTGTTGTGTCCACTTTGCCTCTGATAAAATTTTTCTCCAGAAGAAAATTGCTTAATCTCTCATACCAAGCTCTGGGAGCTTGTTTTAAACCATAAAGAGATTTCTTTAGTTTAAAAACATGTTCTGGAAATTTTTCACTTTCAAAACCAGGAGGTTGGTGAACATAAACTTCTTCTTCTATAATTCCATTTAAGAAGGCACTCTTAACATCCATCTGATATAAAGTGATGTTATTTTGTGCAGCAAAAGAAATTAGTAAACGAATAGACTCTAACCTGGCTACAGGAGCATAAGTCTATGTATAATCAATTCCTTCTTGCTGGCTATAACATTGAGCAACAAGCCTTGCTTTATTTCTTTTAACTTCTCCTTTTTCATTCAACTTGTTCCTGAAGACCCATTTAGTTCCAATGATGTTGAATCCTTTTGGTCTTGGAACCAAATCCCAAACGTCATTTCTTGTGAACTGATTGAGCTTTTCTTGCATGGCAATTATCCAGTCATTGTCTTGCAGAGCTTCATCTACAGAAGTTGGTTCAATAACTGCACCAACCCAAGTAATGATGCTTCAGATGATCTGAGATAGGATCTTGTTCTTATATGGTCATCCTTTTTTCCAATGATCACATCCTCTGGGTGAGAGGCCTTGATTCTGGAAGATGATCCTCTAACATTTGATTCTTCAGAAATGTTCAAGTTGTTCATTTGAGAAGCTAAAGGAATTGCATCTGGCGTTGCTTCTGGTTCCTTCACTTGAGCGTTTTCTGCCTCTGAGCCTTCAGAGTCTGTGAGAATTACTTCTCTATCTGCAGAACTTTCAAACTGCTTTGGCTTTTCAATGCCAAGTTTATCATCAAATCTAACATGTATAGATTCCTCCACAATCTGTGTTTCAGTATTGTATACTCTGTAGCCTTTAGAGCGTTCAGAATACCCAAGCATGAAACACTGTTGTGCTTTAGAATCAAACTTGTTAAGATTCTCTTTAGTGTTCAACATATAACATATACATCCAAAAGGATGAAAATAAGAAATGTTGGGCTTTCTGTTCCTCCACAATTCATAGGGAGTCTTTTCCAGAAGAGGTCTTACTGACACTCTGTTCTGAATATAACATGCTGTGTTTATTGCTTCTGCCCAAAAATGCTTTGCCAGATTAGTCTCATTGATCATGGTTCTGCCCATTTCTTGCAAAGTTCTATTTTTCCTCTCTACAACTCCATTTTGTTATGGAGTTCTAGGGCAGGAGAAATCATGAGCAATGTCATTTTCATTAAAATATTTTTCAAAATATTTGTTTTCAAATTCGCCACCATGATCACTTCTGACTTTAACAATTTTAAAATCTTTTTCATTCTGGACTTGTTTGTAGAAGTCAAAGAACACAGAATGTGACTCATCCTTGTGTTTTAGGAATTTCACCCATGTCCATCTGCTATAGTCATCAACAACGACTAATCCATACTTCTTGCCTCTGATGGATGCAGTTTTCACTGGTCCAAACAGATCAATGTGAAGTAATTCTAATGGTCTTGAAGTTGAAACAACATTCGTAGTTTTAAAAGAAGATTTTGAAAATTTTCCTTTTTGACATGCTTCACAAAGAGCATTTGAGTTGAACTTCAACTTAGGAAGTCCTCTGACCAGATTGAGTTTATTAATTTGAGATATACGTCTCATATTAATATGCCCCAATCTTCTATGCCAGACCCATTGCTCATCATTAATAAACATAAGACATTTAACATTTTGAACCTTAAGTTTTGAAAGATTGATTTTGTAAATGTTGTTCTTCCTCTTTCCATTAAATAGGATTGAGCCATCCTTATGACTAACAGCTTTGCAACATTGTTGATTAAAGATTATGTCATAACCATTGTTACTTAATTGACTTATGGACAATAGATTATGCTTTAATCCTTCTACAAGTAAAACATTAGATATAGAGGGAAGGTTACCATTGCCAATAGTACCAGAGCCAATAATCTTGCCCTTCTGATTCCCTCCAAACTTCACTTCTCCTCCAGATTTAAGCTCCAGGATTTGGAACATAAACCTTTCTCCCATCATGTGACGTGAGCAACCAGAGTCCAGGTACCATGACTGGCGTTTTGACTTTTCTGTTAAATACATCTGCAATAGGGATTATCTTATCCTTAGGTACCCAGATCTTTTTGGGTCCTTTTGGGTTAGTTACCTTAAAAGTTTGTTTGAACTTCTGTCTTTTTATAATAGTTTTGTTCTGACTCACTTTTTGTTTAAACACAGGAACATTCTGATCAGAACGTGTGTGTTTAATATCATTCAGATGACCAAACTTAAAATGAGAATATAAGGGAGTCTTCTTAATGATAAGTTTATCAACAAGCATTGGATTTAAATCCTTTTCAGAGGAAGATTCATATCCAATTCCTTTCCTGTTGTTTCTGCTAACTCCATAGATCATTGAAGCCATCTTGCTTCTCTCTATGCTTTTAGCCAGAAACTTCTGAAAGCTGAAGTCATATTCTTCTAAAATATTTTTGCATTTTGACTTAGTTTCAGATTCAGAGTCTTGTTGAGCTTTTTCAAAATCATTTTTCATTTTCAAATTGTTTTCTTTGAGCTCAACAACTTCTGACTTTAACAGATTATTCTCAAATACAAGATTGCATTTAAGCTTCTTGCATTTGAGCTTAATCTGGTTATAATTTTTCAGCACTTCTGATAAAACTTTAATAAGCTCTTCCCTAGTGAGATCAGAAAGTACCTCTTCTGAGTCAGATTCAGAATTAGATTCAGATCCAGATGATCTTTCATCCTGATCTTCCACGTCTGCCATCAGAGCCATGTTGGTGCATTCTTCTTCAGATTCTAATGAAGATCCAGAATCATCTGAATCATCCTAGGTTGCCATTAGAACCTTCTTCTTTTTGTCAAACTTCCTTTTTGGCTTTTCTTTTAGAAGCTTTGGACATTCATTCTTGTAATGGCCAGATTCTGTAGATTCAGATTCTTCCATTTTAAACGCTTCATACTTCTGGATCAGTGCCAGAGCCTTGGTCTTTTTAACTTGTGAGTTCCCTTCGTGTTTCATCTTCAAATACTCAAACAAATCAAATGCAGTTTCTCTATTGGTGATCTTCTCATACTCAGTATGAGATATTGCATTTAATAAGATTGTTCTGGCTTTGTGATGATTTCTGAACTTCTTCTTTTGGGCTTCAGTCATAGATTTTCTATCAATTTTCTTGCCATCCCCATCAATGGGATGAACATACCCATCAATGACTAAGTCCTATAAATCAGCATCATAACCAAGGAAGAAACTCTCTATTCTGTCCTTCCAATAGTCAAATTTCTCCCCATCAAACATAGGGGGTTTTGTGCTGATTGTATCCCTTTCTTCATATCTGTTGTTGTTGCTAGATGTTGAAGTTTCAACCATAATAACAACCAAGAAAATATATCAAGGTTTTCTCACTGGATCTTTTCTGTCACGGTGAAGTGGTAGCACACACAGAATCGGAGCTCTGATGCCAACTGAAGGTGAGAAAATACTTAGAAGGGGGGGGGGGGTTGAATAAGTATATAGAAAATATTATGGCAATAAAAACTCAAAGATTTTTATCCTGGTTCGTTGAACTCAACTACTCCAGTCCACCCTATCAAGAGTGATTTGCCTTTCTCCACAAGGACTTAATCCACTATTAATCAAAATGATTACAATAGCAAACACTAAGAGCAATTGTTCTTAGTCTTCTCAAGAACTACTGACCACAACTGGGTCTTCTCAAGGAACTTTTTACAATCAAATGTAAAACTAAACAAGTGTTTGAATGCTTCTAAGTAAGCTGTATCACAACTGTGATTTACACTTAAGTTTAAGAACGCAAGAAATAAATTCACCAAAGAGAATAAATTGTATAAGAGCTTTTCAATGAATTTCTTTCAATGATCGTCAACTTGAGTAAGATGTTGAAGTCTTGATTTTATAGGCACAGAAGTCCAAGATGTATGCACTTTGAAGATCGTGTCTGAAAAGTAGATGAGACCTTTTTGTCTTCACATCACTTGACCTTTCCTAGAAGTAGAACGTTCATAGAAATCCTTTTTGCCTGTGTTCTTGTGTCTAGCATAAAAGAGGAAAGAGTCGTTTGGCATTTATCAACATATATAACTTTGAATTCTTCTTCAACAAGTTTCTAATTCCCAACAATTCACATCAGAGCCTTGAGAGATCAGAGTCTTGATGTCTTCAGAATTTGTTGTATCAGAGTGTTGTAGCAAGTGTGCTTCAGCGTGTAATAAATCAGAGCAGAGTTTAGAGATCAGATCCTCAGTACATGCAGCATACAGTACTATCAGAGTCTTCTGAAAAACTGTGCTTGAAACTCTTCATACAAAGTCTTCATTCTAAGCTTCAGATGCTTCTGTAGCTTCTGCTTCAGATCCTTCTATAGACATCGCTCAGAGTCTTTTGTAGGCAGCGTTCAGATTCTTCTAATAGATGCTTTTGATGCTTCAGAGCCTTGCATTGATCAATGTTCAGATCCATTTTTGCTTTCAGAAGAATATTAAATTTAATATCTGCAGCAAAAATACTTGAACAAATTTTAGAGTATATAATTTCTTAATACAAAAATTTCATTAGTGTTATCATCAAAACATAGAGATATAACTAAGAACCAATTTGTGTTCTAACAATTATAACACAAGTAAAGAACACATGATATATCTTGGTTCACTTGAGCAACTCTCAAGCTAATCCAGTCCACCCTTCCAAGGTGATTTCGCCTCACTCAAGCAAGGACTTAATCCACTATAACCAAATTGATTACAGTTGCACAAGCTAACTGCAGGTGACTAACAAATAGACAATGACATGCTCAGGGATCCCTTAGGATATAACGTTCATTGACACCTAATAGAATCCAATCAATTAAGATCTCCTATTAGTTACCACAAATGAGAACTATCACTTGTCATCTCAAGTATTCTGATCTACACAAGATCACTTGAGGAGCCACTAATTCTAAAATGAATTTGTGTTGCCGGAGATTACATGAGTGCTTATTGTCAAGCATATTACTCCTAATTAAGTACATAGCAAGTATTGAGCAATAACTCCTTGCTTCCTAATACAGAAACTAATCTAAAGATAAATCTCTATAAGATTATTAGAACAATAGTTTCCATATTGCTTAAAAGCTTTCTTATGTGAGCACTGCGGTTTCTTAGCATAAAGCTTTTCTTGTTACTCTACTATGTTGCTAACTTCACTCATCAGCATCATTGCTTTGTAATAAGTTGACTTGCTTTGTAATGAGCTCTAACTGCGTTACTCACTCAACAACAGCACCAGCAGCATTTGAAATAATCAAACGATCTTCTTTTATAGTGCAACTTTGTGAGGGTAGAAATGTCATCTCTAATTCCAACGGTTATATCCCAATGGATAGAATAAGCTAACGTGTTGGAACAATGAACTTTGCTTGTAACTATAATATCTCAACATTGGAAACCACACTTATGAATAGTACCAACGTCTTTGTCATAGTGAAATGTTTACCTGCGTTGTACTGTAGTCTTCTTGAATTGGTTCTTCTGATGATTCATCTGATGAGTAGTTCAGGAACTACTTTGGTATGAAAGCTTCAGTATCAGAGTTGTTTAATCACATGTTTATAAAATTTAATAGCAGCAGCTTATTTGATGAGTAATACGCCTCTGTCTGGGTGAATCTTCTTCTGACACAATCTTCAACTTCAGAATCCAGTCTTCAACATTCCAAGATCTAAGGTTCCTCTGAAACAGTCTTGAGAATCTTCGTGAATGATTCTTCAGAAATCATGTCTTTAGAATCTTCAGAGTCTTGATCTTCAGAACACGTCTTCAGAGTCTTTCTGCACTTAGTCTTCAGAGCCTTCATCCTTCAGAACTTCAAGTCATCAGAGTCTTTAGAGTAGTTCTTTAGAGGACTGTATTTAGAGTCTTGATCTTCAGAACACGTCTTCAGAGTCTTTCTGCACTTGGTCTTCAGAGCCTTCATCCTTCAGAACTTCAAGTCATCAGAGTCTTCAGCACTTAGTTCTTCAGAGGACTCACTCTATAGAGATGCTCGTTAGCTTCCAGATCAGATGCGCTTCTCATAAAAGAATCCACAGGAGCATTGCAACTGCAATATCCAGCATCCTTGGATCTTCAAATCGTGACCAGATATAGATGCATACTTGCTTCTTCAATATGCTTTGTTTGCTTTCAGATCAGATGCACTACTCAAAGCAGAATCCACAGAAGCATTGCAACTGCAATATCAAGCGTCCTTGGATCTCTCTGGTCGTGATCAGATGCATAAGCAAACTAGCTTCTCCCATAAGCGCTTTATGATACGTCACACATAGTAACTCTCATGATCTGCACATAACAAACATTAGAACATAAAATGGTCTGCACATGTTGATGTTTGTTTGTTTGATTTTATATATTTAATTATCATGATCTGCACATAACAAACATTAGAACATAAAATGGTTCTTTCACAAGTACTTACTTGTTATCATTAAAACATAGAGATAATCCTGTAGAGACAAATCTTGCTCTTACAACTTTAACCAAGTCAAAGGGGAGTACTCGTAACCATGATACTCACATAGAGTTTACCAACTCTAAATAAACCTAAGTTGCAAGACCAATTGGTTCTAACCATACCAAAAAAAGGGAGTTAAGTGTTAGTTGTTAGTGGTTAGAGGGCTCAACAAGATATCACATCTTATGCCTATGTATCCTAACTAGGAAAGGGGAATCAAAGCCTCCGTAGTTCGGCCAACTAGGGATGAGGAACTCTTGACTGTGGTCAAGGTTCCAACGGGAAATTAAGTGTTCATAAGCATGACACTCACACAGAGTACGACGACTCCAAAACCAAACTAGGTTATACAAGCAAGACTCTCACAAGGTCTCGGGGAAATATAGACAATGCTATCCAAAACATGACATGGCAGTCAACTATGGGATCCTTTCCTTTGGAACCGGGGAAATAGGAAACTTATAACAACAGAGAACCTTGGTTGAAGCTTACAACATAAGTAATAATAGTCAAGAATGAACAAGAGGACGCCAAACAATCATCCACAACACATGGTCAACATCAAGATGTCAAGGAGTTATCAGCAAGCATCAAGAGTAAACCAAACAAAAAGGCAAGGATTGTCAAAATTAACTTAAGGATTAAATAAAATCTAATCAAACCAAATTCTAATTAAAAATAAACTAAAATCTAATTAAAACTAAATAAATAAATTCTAGGAAACAAAACTAATTAATTAAAAAAACTATCTAGTTGAAAATAAATAATCCTAATTAGAAAACTTAATTAATTACTTAAATTCAAATAAAAATTAAATTCTAAATAAAAATTAAAATCTAATTAATACTAATTAAACCAAAATTTAATTAAAAACAAAATTAACAAATTCTAAGGAAAAATAATAATTAACTAATTAAGTTTCAATCTAACAAAATCTATTAACTAAGTTTTTATAATAGACTAAATTAGAAAAAACAAAAGATGTAGGAAAATAGATGGGTCGTAGGTTAGGGAGTATAAAGAGATAAAAACTAATGGACCCGTAATTTTAAACCCTACTCGGCCCACATACCAAATCCAATGGTGCAACATGGGTCAGTTGACCCAATTGGTAACTACAAACCTTGCACCTGAAACATAACCTAACGAAAAGAACAAAACACAGCCACGGGGAAGATTTCTCCAAAACGATCCCATCAGAACCACATGACCGAACCAACCACTTTCAGGGAAGTTCCTCCCTTTTATCATGTTTTAATTCAGTAAAAGCATAATGGAAACGCAATATCAATGGCAAACAAGAAGAAGAACAATGAGTCAAAAGCAACGAAAAGTTAAACTTTAACCTTCTTCAATCTCAAACCCGCGTTTTCGTCTTCTTCTTGTCTCGCTGTGCAGCAATAACCTTTCTTGATTTCTCTCCTTCGGCCTTATTTCTGGTTTTTTAGATTCAAAATTAGTTCTAAGTGTTTTTGAAGCAGGTTTACACAGGTGAAGCTTTTGAGGACAATTTTGAATCCTTGTTTTTGCTACGAATAACTTGATGATGGAATTGCCACGATTGTTTGCGAGTTCGTCGGTGGTCCGTCGAAACTGCAGTTGCTTTGTTGTTGAAGAAAGAAGAGCGATTTGAAGTTGATGTATGAAGAATTAGTGATAATGATGAATAATGATTGGTGGAAGGAGGGTTATTGTGATTTAAGAAGAGTTGATGAAGATTCTTGAGTTTTTTTTCAATTGTGTCGCTATGGATTTTTTGGAATTTTTGAAGAAGAAGCCCCCCGGGGATCTGATGCTCTCTTCCTTTTATTTGGTGTGGTTCCTCATAACAGAATTGATATTTTGTACTTTTCATTATGCAGGTCTGTTGTATGGTCAAAGTTGCAGCTTAAGCAATGCGTAGCAGGGTGCATTATTCAATTTTCACGCTTTTATGAAACTGGTTTTGCTGAGACTTTTGGCAGGAGTGTAAAGTTGCACAAGTTTAAAGCGTTCTCATTTCTTAGCATCTTTGTTTGGTTGTGAATAGACTCTGCATATTGATACAGAGTGTTTGCAGGTGGTTTGCAGGGTTTTTGGATTATTTGTTTGGTTATCTAGTGGGGGTAAAAGGTAGGTGTTTGGTTCTGTGTTGTTGCTATAAAAGGGTGGATTGGTAAGCAGAAATTGGTATCCTCGTGTATTCTTTTTTTTATATTCAGGTTATGTCCCCCTCCTTGCTTTTTACTACTCTGCCTCCTTTTATTTTCTCTTCTTCTTATGTAGCTTTTTCTTTTGATTCAGAACTAAGTCGTAGAATTTTGTGGGTTTTTGGCAAGATGTTATGATGCAAGTTGGGGTGCAGATTTTTGGAGCTTATTATAGTGATAGCAGCATTGATGCAAAAGAAAAAGCTTTTGCAATAGAGATTGGCAGCATAGTGTAATGTTGTTATGGTTATGCAAGTAGTACAAATGGTATAGCAATGTGTAATGTTACTATCAAAGTGCTGCGCATGGCCTCAAGCTCTCTTTTTTTAAAAAAAAAATTGTATTATAGTGATAGTGTAATGGGTGGGCTCATGTACAATGGACCTCTATGTAATAATAATGGACTTTTGTATTTTGTGACATGAATGGACTTTGTATTTTGTATATTTTTTGGTAATTTTGGTTATGGGCTTTGCAAGAAAAAAGAAAAAAGAAAAGGCTTAGTGATATTAAATTATGCATAATGGACTTGTGAAGAAACAACATGAATTAGAAATATGGATAATTAAAAATGGATCTTTAAATAGATATTGTTTCTAAACAGCATGGATTTAAAATGAGTTAAGTGGACTAAAAAGGATTGAATCGGTTTTTGGATATGAATTTAAAAAGAAATGGAATTTAGATAATAGTGGTAGATATGAATAAAGTGAACTGAAACGATTATGGAATGAATTGAAAAGGGGAAATAAAATGGATAGAAGAAAATTTTGAAATGGACTTGGAAGTGGATAATAAAGTGGATGGTTATGGGTTTGAAATTGAGAATTGAAGAAGACCTGTAACAATCTGAAACATGAGGCCAAAATGCACTAAACTCGGGTATGTTGCGATTTGATTTCATTAGATAACCTGAACTTGCACAAGACCCTGATCTGGGTCCTCAAACACCAATACTTGAATACATTACACACTTGAACCTTGAAAAATGAACTTTAAATAGCACAGTTCTTGAATGATATCACGACCTTGAATCCAACTTAACATGATCTTGATTGAGCAATAACTCTGACGAAACTTAGATCAATGACAAGAACCACACAATCAATACTTGCACACAACTTAACTACTTTAACCTTTTATGGCTCTGTAACCTAACCTTAACGAAACAAATCTCACTTCTTGACAAAGACTAAAGTCACATCCAATTAAACTACGAACTACCGCACACATATCTCACCTCTTAACCTTAGGAGAAACTCAATTGAACGAAAACTGGCCCATTTTCAACACAAAGGGTGAGAAACCATAACCTTCTCCTTTAGTGCATACTTATGAACAAAAACTTCATGAGAACAAAAACCTTGATTCAAAATCTTTCTAGTTAAACCATTGATGAAACCCTAACAAATGACTCCCTGTGACAATTCATAGAAACTACTATAGTGCCTTGATAAACCTCTGATAGGCACTGCTCATGACAATTGGAAACCCAACACCTTTACCTCAGCTTGAGTATAATAATTGAAAGAAAACATTTCTAACCAAAGGAAATCCACCTCATCGGACAAACACTTGTCAAAAACCATAATCCAACCACCATTGAAGTCTCTGAAATTCCACCCTGATTCCTACGTGAAACAACAAACAAAAGCTGATAAACTGGTTAGTTATGCAATATGAATGATTGACCTAAAATGATATGCAAGAGATCAAAGAGCCTAAGGGTATAATTTGGGGTATGAAAGTTCCCCCTATTTAAGTATCCTCATTAGATGACATGAGTGATGAAAATCCTCATGAAATCATGGTGGAAGGTATTTAAATATAGATAACCAAAATTTTTTCCCTTAGGTGGAATGACATGTTATGTTATGGACAAAAGATAACTAATCTATAATGCTAACATGCCATAAACTCTAGCATGATGAAAATGATGGAATGATAAATGCAAAAACACAGGCGAAAGAAAAACAAACAGGGAAAGAAATAACACAATGAGTAACCACTCACTAGGGAAAGACAGCGACATTGGGGAAGCTGAAACAAACCGAGGGAATCTAAAGTGATTGAGCAACAGATTCAAGCATGACCAACTAACACTTTAGAAGAATAAGATCCTCCCTGGAGGTAGAATCAAAAGATTGTCTCCACTGGGGAATATCCAGAGTAGTTAGCCAACAAGTTCGAACATGACCGAACTACACACTAAAATAAAGACGAATAGACAAACTCTCTACTAGGGATAAAACCAGAATGACGTATGGTTTCCATTGGGGATCAATTTAAACAGAAGGTTAATCTTCTACAATAGAATCAAAGAAAGTGGTCTTCTAACTAGAGACCAAGGGAGTTGAGAAATAATCTTCTTGTAAGAGATCAAAGAAAGTGGTCTTCTAACCAAAGACCAAGGGAATTAAGAAACAATATTCTTTACAAGAGATCAGGAAAACATTGGAAAATAAATAAACTTTCTAGAAATTTCTTAAAATGAAGAGTTCAAACGGGATCTTCAAGAAACACTAGAAAAGATAGAGAAATAACAAACTTTGAATATCAATAGCAAAGTAGGATAAGAACGCCAAAAACAATTGGACTTTAAAACAAATTCCAGTCACCACTGGACTTTCAAAATAAATGCCAATCACCATTGAACTTTAAAATAAATGCCAGTCACCACTAGGCTTTCAAAAGAATGCCAATTACCATTGGACTTTAAACAAATTCCAGTCACCACTGGACTTTCAAAATAATTCCAATTATCATCGGACTTTAAACAAATGTCAGTCACCACTAGACTTTCAAAAGAAATGCCAATTACCATTGAGCTTTAAAAAGAAAATTCCAGTCACCACTGGATTTTCAAAAGAATGCCAATTACCATTTGACTTTAAAATAAAAATGTTAGTCACCACTGGACTTTCAAAAGAATTCCAATTACCATTGAACTTTAAAATAAAAATGTCAGTCACCACTGGACTTTCAAAAGAAATGTCAATCACCATTGGACTTTAAAACAAATGCCAGTCACCACTGGACTTTAAAAAAGAAATGCCAATCACCATTGGACTTTAATCAAATGCCAGTCACCACTGGACTTTAAAAAAGAAATTCCAATCACCATTAGACTTTAAAAAATAAATTCCAATCACCATTGGACTTTAATCAAATGCCAGTCACCACTGGAATTTACATGGGTATTGGTAGCAACCAGATGAACAAAATTTGATAACAGCAGACCTAAGAGGTGTCAATGACGATTGGACTTGCAACCGGCAGTGTCAGTAACAACTAAACTTCAAATGGGAGACAAGTAACAACCAGATAAGCAGTAACGACATATGCGTGTCAACCAAAGATCTTAACAAAGATGCCAGTTATCACTATACTTACTGGGGATCTCATAAAAGAGATGTGGGCTAGTTGTTTTAAGGGCCAATTTCCTCAAATCAAGAGAAGGAACCAACATAATTTTACTCAACTTTCTCAAAGAGATGCCATTTGATCTTGAGTATAAATTCCAAGGAGATGTTGTTACCACAACATTGCCGGAGAATGATCTTGTCTCCAAAGAGGATCTGTAAAATATTCTTCTTGTGGGACACAGCGCAAAGCAAATGCACGCCCAACTTAGATTTGGAAACCACACCTGCCAGGGACCAAATTTCAATCTAGGAATAAGCTAGAAAGAAACAGTCAAACAAGACTCCAACAATGAGAAATGAACTCAAATGGGGGTCCATCTTATCCAAACATAGAGAAGATAACTGAAGCAACCATCATCCACGAGAACCAAAGTCTATGGGGAATTTAGATTATATGGGAACTTTATGCCTAAAGTTGACGACTCTATTAGAAAGAAAGACAAACCCAGTCAATTGGGGAATAAACACCAAAGTGAATGAAGTAGGTAAACACCAGAATGGTAGCAAAATGCTCAGATTCTATGTTTGTATGCCATGTTTATGTTGACAAAACAAACAAAGGGAAACAAAACCAGAGATGAAATAAACATCTCGACAAGGATACCTAGCCAACCTCACCAGATTGGACCATCACTATGGATGAACGTGCAGAGTCAAGCAACTTTACTTCGAGGTTACAACCTTCTCTGGGGAAAAGAGTATTCCAGTCGGGGTATAACATCATGACTTACTAGGATTGCCATCACGAGCCTGATTTTCTTATTGGAAGAGAAAAGAATCCATGAAGAATTGCCAAGATCATTTGAAGTAACAACTTATTGGGGAGCTGGCAGAAAATGTCATAAGAACAATGTAGTTTTGAGCTCTAGCTTGCATAATGATCATCATAATGAGTAACAACCCTTGCAACAAAAAATTTAAATTTCCTCTGCCCCAGATTACACGGTCTATGGGAAGAAATCATCAAGAGGATTTTACAGAAGAATTGGCATATAAGATGCTTCACTACTTTCAAACTCTTGGAGAGATTCATGAATCTCGACATAACTACCCCAATTTAACTGCAATTGCATAACAAAGTTCTCAAACTTGTCTGTCAGCTGTCGTACCTCAAAAAATATGATCCTCGCAATGGACGCGGAAAAAAATGTTCGAACAGAGTCGCCAACGAACTTTATTCATTCCAAGGAAGGAATAGGAAAATATCGATAAAACCTTTAAAGAGATAAGAACATGGTCGTCGCAACCAAATTCTAGGTTCGGGAGTTGATTATGAAGAGGGAAGGTATTAGCACCCTCTACGTCCGTTTTACTCGACGGGAACCTCTTGATTTGATTCGAGAGTAAAGTTAGCTAGGTTGTTTGTTTTCTTCTAAGATTTCGCCTATAGGGGGAAATAGGTGGTTTTAAGATAGGGTGCTCGCCAAGGATTAGGGCCCTTGTGCCTACGTACTCCCTTGTGTAATGGGAAAGTTAGAGCATCGTAGTTCGTGGGACTACGGGTAAAGGAGGGAATTATGAAATTGTGTGGAAATGTGCTCTCCAAGATCATTGCGATCTTGTGCCTACGTATCTTACATTCAAAATAGAATGAAGAATTAGAGCGTCCATAGTTCGGACAACTACGGCTAAAAGGTTTTATAAATGAATGAGTGTTTAAGTCGCATTCTAACTGCTAAACGTTGGCTTGTCTGCCCGCAAGGGGAGGCTGAAGCACTAGTTCCTATGCGCGGAAGAAAGGATTAAACAATGTTCTTTAGGAAAGTGTTTTAAGTTGTAGGGATCGCGCGAGGGCGTGGAATTTAGTGTTTATAGAAGTTTCAATCGCACGGGGGCGAGAAAAGAGATTTTGATGTGTCAGATATTTTGGTTTGGAAAAGAGGGTAGATTTGAATATGTATTTAGGGTTTTAGTCGCATGGGGCGAGGAAACGAGATTAGACGGGTTGTATATTTAAGAGGAATTACGACTATTCGATAAGCAAGACGTCGGCCTCGCAACCAATTAATCGGGATATCATTGGAATGCTAGATCCCAACGACACCTTTTTCATTCCATTAATTATGAAATATGTTTGTTGGACAGTGAATGTACTTGTCCAAGTAATTAGGGGAAGTGTTTTAGGAACGAAAGTTCAAATGACACACTAACCAAGGCGTATGCCTCAATAGTTATCACTCAAGAATTCAAGGAGTGCGAGACTCCAAGAACTTAATTCTTTCGCAATTTAGCTAGAAAAATGATTTGAATAGGTTAGCGTACTCGGATTAGACGCACTAGGTATTCTAGAAATTTAAGACCAAAAGGATCACAACCCAAAGCGTGTACCTTGAGAGGAATCCTTCGAGAACCCATGAAGTGTTATACCTCAAGAGCTCGATATCTACATTGCTTAATCGAAAAAGATAGTTTGTTTTGAGAAAAAATACTCGAGGTAAGTCGAGGTTTGAATTTGAGTTTTAAACGTGTGCACTAGCAAAGTGGGCTAGTCTTCTAAGTGACCAACTAGAAATAATTGATCAAATAGGTGTCACTGTAAGGAAGCCCAGAATTAAGCTTTAAATGTTGTGTATGGTGATCAAAGGTTGATGGCGAGACTTTGAAAGCACTCGACTTACAAGGGTAGAAAATGGCTCGATAAATCAAGAATTTATTTTTAAAAAGGGTTTAAAGTATTAATGCATAAACAAGATAAAAGCGATAAGAACTATTACATTTTGTGGGAGTGGGATACATTTGTCGAATGGGAATGCAATGAGACGACATACACATAAAATAAATCAAATTGAGTTTGTCACCATGTGCTCCAAAATCGGTTTATACGTAATAACAACACGAATAATGTCATACGTATGGGTCATAACGCGGCGAAAATGTTCATTGATGTGTAAGAAAATTTGGCGTTATAACAACATAGAATTGTCGAAACCATGGATTAAAAAAATCCGATTAAAACGCAATGAAGTAAAACAAACCAAAATTAATTAAAAACTAAAGTTAATAACATGATTTAATTCAAAGATTGAACTCAAAACTACAATTAACCAAAATCTAATTATTTTTATAAACAAGCTAATTAATTAATACTTAATTGAATTAACTAATTGAGGTGATTAAAAACAACATTAACTGAAAAAATAATTTCATCAATGTAATCGGATTAATGAGATTTAATCAACAAACTAACTAGTTAACAAAAGCAATTAATCAATAAACCAATATAGTCTTAAATAGAATTCAAATCTATATATCAACATAAATTCAAAATCTTAAGCGTAACAATAAAAACAAAATTGGTGTTTATACAAATACTACCAAAACCATATTCCATGTACATGAATTTTATCCATATTATTTCTATATATCAGCTATATGGTGATGACTTTTAGCTTATTATACATTCCATAAATTCCAAAAGAAGAAGTTAAGAGAAACTTGAAAACGGTGGATTACCCCCCCAAAAAAACCGAAAGCATATCATTGAAACAACACCGCAATCCTAGTAGTGCAACAACGTAACATTCGCAGATAGCAGGAAACAAAGATCAATACAATATTAACTTGAAGATTTCAATTTCATAAAAAGGATTTTTCATCTAAGCAACACAATTTTGAATGGAAAGTTTGAAGTTGAAATGTTACCTTTATCGCATCAACCGCAACCAAATGAAAGTCGAGCTTCTGTTGTTGAATTGAGTGTAAAGCTAAGACATCAAATCCATTACCAGTTATCATCACCGTTCCCATATCAATCAACAATAATATTTCTTGTATATCCGAATTGCGTTGTGAGGATGTCGATATTGTTGATGAAACAAAGTGTTTCGTGTTGCTGCTTCTAAAACCAAACCTCAAACGCCCTTTCCGTGATATCACTGTTATCTCTTGAAGTGAACAAAAACAACATAAATATTCTTAAGTGAAAGTCGCTCTGCAAGTAACTTCCCAATCTTCGCAGCGCAACATGATAGTTCGGCCGACTCTTATCCGCTGGGTGATGTTGTCGTCGTTCTTTTTCGTCGGCGGAGGAACGCAATATCGATCGTTGATGATAGCTGAGATGTCGACAAGTTCGGATCTAACGACGTTGAGGTAGTGTGAATAGTTTGTTGTTGTTCTTGGTATTGTTCGAGTTGTGCCGCCACGATGGTATTGTTGTTGCTTTGAAAGTTGAAGAGTTTGGTGATTTGAGGTGATGATGAGGGTGGGTTTTGAAAGAAGAAGAATGAAAAGGGTGGATGAGCCACGATGGTTGTTTCACGGCGTTGGGGGGTCAACGGAAGGAGGCGAAGTGGCGGATGAGTTTGTTGAATGATGACGGCTAATGATGGTGAGATGAGTTCTCAGGTGGAGAGACAGGAGATGATGGGTTTAGGGAGAAATGGTGAGATTTCCGACGACTGTTGATTTGGGAGGAAGGAAGAATAGTGTTGCGGCGGGTTTAGGGAAGAGAGGTCTTTAGGGTTTTTCCAGATTTTGGGCTGGCGGCTGTGTATTTGGGACAGATGAACAGTAGCCCCTTTTATATCAATTCCCAAACCCTAAATTCAATCTCCAATCTCCAACCATGTCCTATTTTTTTATTTTTTTATTTTAAAATTTTTCTGTTTAATTAATTCATTAATATCTATTTGTAATTAACTAATCTAAATCTAATCAATTCTAATCTAATTAATAAATTCTAAATTCTAACTAACTAATTAATTCTAATTCTAATTAATTAACTAATCCTATTTTCTAAATTAATTCATTCCTAAATCTTTTCTAAATAAAATTCTAATCTAACTTCTAATTAAAATTCTAAATTCTAAATCTATTAATTAATATAATATTCTAAACTAATATATTCTAATATCAATTCTAATTAATTAATATTAACAATTCTAATTCTATTCCTAATAAAAATTTTAGTTAAAATTCTAATTAAGTTTTAATTCTATTCTAATATAAACTAATTAACTAATTAATATTAAAATTATATTATTTTAACATTATCTAAAAATGAAATTATGAAGCAAAATAATGATAAATATATACAAAAAAAATGCCACATGGCACGCTCTTATTGGGCTAAAAAGTGAAAATGTATATTTTTGCTGAAAAATACGCTACGCTGTACAAGCGAGGTAAATCAAAAAAATCAAGTTGGGCGAATGATGATTTTGAAAAAGGTAGGACAAATTTGGGGTATGATAGATGCCCCTATCTAATTGCCTTGAACCTGAGAGAATGCACAGCTGGATGACGTTCATTTTAGGGTGGAAGTCAATTAGATACAAGAAGACCCTGAAATTTGTCCGACAAGCAAGTAAAATGCAAAGAGATAAGATATACCAGAACGGGATGGCAGGATGTAAAAAGATGAATGAGATAACCTAATATTCTCTGGGCGGTCGAAGCAGTCCCTTATCCAATAAGGTTCTTCGTGATACCAAAGCAGTATCTCGGAACACAAACGAGATTTCTTCGGGTAGTCGAAGCGGTCCCTTATCCATTAAGGTCCTTCGTGATACCAAAGCAATATCTCGGGTGATAAATTTGTCGGGGAATAGTTGAGCTAAAATTCCTATTAGAGGAACAACATTGTCCAAACTCTACAAGGGAAAAGCCTTCAAGAAACTTTTTAAGAGAACCTCTGCTTGGGGAGCCACAAGAGCAATAGCTGCTAGGGATTATCATCGTCAACTCCATGGTTGAAGAATGACTTGTTGGGGAGTAAAATTCCTTGAACACACGGGGTATTATCTCTTTTCAGATAAATACTACTAGCTTTGATAGAGGGATGACCAAGATGCTTGTGAACTGATCTCAGATCCTGTTATGCCGCTATGCTATGCTGATAAGGACAACTATGCTATGCGTTATGGTGAACAGATATGCAACTAAGATGCAACTGCTAGGAGTCTAATGCACATGCTAATAATATGCTAATGCTTGATATGATTATAATATGATGTTATATGTCATACTTATGATAATGCAAATGATCAGGTATGTTGGGGATAGATTTCTTGTGGGGATACCACCAAGGAATGGATTTGGTATTTGCCAAATGGATTGGACTTTGGTTTTATGAGGATTCCATCGAGGGAATCAACATCAACCTCTGTTGGGGGATATGAGAACAAGACTCATCAACATCGACCTCTTCTTGGGGATTAAGTCAATGATATAGACCCTGTGGGGAACTGCACTGAACTTGTCTCACTGCTGGGGGAATAATCCCAAATACCCACTGGAGATAAGTGCAATCTCAACCTGCTGGGGAGATACTTCTGAACTAACATCATCATCCTGTGGGGATACAAAATCTCTACTGCTGATTAAGCGAGCCTCTTGTCGGGGAATGTGATAGCATGGGATCCAATGTGAGTATAGTTGGGCTTTTTGGTATAGGGATGGGACCAGGTTTATAGTGATTGGATGTTTAGGGATTTATTTTTTTGGTTACCAATGCAATTGGATTTTAAAAGGGGATTACTAGACGACAACTAGTATTCGATGGTGGACTACCAGACGAGAAATGATGGCAAAAGGTTAAATTGTCAAACGAGAACTGACTTCTAGTTTTGGGTATCATACGAGAACTGATTTTGTGGTTTGGTATCAGACGGTAACTGATTTCTGGTTTGGTATCAGACGAGAACTGATTTCTGGTTTGCCAGACGAGAACTGGACTTTGAAATGGTGTTTGCCAGACGAGAACTGGTTAACCAATAGGCTAAAGAAAGGGTGACCAGACGGGAACTGGTTTAAAAACTGATGTGTACCAGACGAGGACTGGTGTTTAATGAAGGGTTGATCAGGCGAGAACTGATTTAAAGGTCTTCCAGACGAGAACTGGGCTTTGGGAATGTCTTGGTTACAAAGCTCTGACAGGTATCAGGATCAGGCTATCGGATGAAGGTCCAATGACAAAGAGGCCTTTTCAGAAGGTTCAGGTTATGGATAAGGTGATGGCACGATTCCCCGACACTCAACTTGAACTCAATAATTGCTGATGAACTTGTCTGAATAACTTGCCCCAGTCTGATCTTCGGGAAAGTTCATCTTGAAAAAGGAAATAGCTTGCCATGAGACGACCTCGAGATGGATTGCCCCATAATTTGTACCATGAAGGGATTCGTCCTTGATTGACCGACTCCCAGAGTGGTTGGCTTCAATGTAATCTTGAAGTAGCTTGCCCCTGAATGAGCGTTGAAGCGACTTAACTTATCCTGACCGAATGCTGGAGGATCTTCCCTCAAATCAACAGAATCTCCAGCTGACCTGCCCCTGATTGGTAGAGTCTCGAGATGATTCACTTCTAATCAACCGGTTCTTGAATGATTTGCCCCATAATCAACCGATTCTTGGGGATTTGTCTCATACTGACTGATTCCGAACTCACCGGATGTCAATGCCCCAAATCCATAAGGCTATAAAGTATGCACAATTCTGGTCCAGACTGCTGAAGGATTCAGTCCTGTTCGATTGCTCCCTGTCGGAATTTCCTCCATGTCAACTACTGACCTGTAATTAAAATTTTTTGTTCATGAATAGTAATTTTAATGTGATGCTCATGCAGATTTTGAAAGAAATGCCATTTATTAAGTGTCGTGATAGTGAGACGAATGGACCTTTTTTCCAAACATTGTGCTAACTTGATTAGTGTGAAAGATATAGCAAGGATAATGACACCTATGTTGATAAATAGAAAATATGTAAGGAGTCAATTCATGCAACCTTGTGATGGTATGTGTCGCAACTACGAAAAACACCCGGTGGAAAACAGAAGAGTCGCCACCTTTCGTTATTTATCCCAAAGAGAGGGAAAGGAAACGATCGGAAAAAACCTAACGAAATAGGAAAAGACAAGGTCATCGCAACCAAGTCCTGGATTCGGGAGTCGGTTACGCAAGGGGAAGGTATGAGCACCCCTCACGTCCGTCATACTCGACGGGATCCACGCTTGTTGTCTATCTAAGGGCGTGTTTAATCTATCTACGCTAAAGGCTCACAGGACAAAAATAAAAGAAAAGAGAATCGGCAGAGCATCGCCGCTCTGTGCCTACGTATTCCCTCGTGCAATGGGAATGTCAGAGTCAACGTAGTTCAGCTAACTACGGGCGAAAGGTGGGGGAAGGTTGCTCGCCGCGACATCGCGTCTTGTTCCTACGTATCCTCATCTGGTATGAGAAATCAGAGCAAACATAGTTCGGGCGACACAAAACCACGGATCGGTTAAGTGTTTTAATCGAGTAGGGTTAAACCTTCGTTCTAGCAGTTAGGGACAACGCCTGTTTGCGGTAGAACCAAATCTTAACAACACTTTTTTTTATGAAAAAGGTTTTCCCAATTAATCCTGAAGGAAAAATATTTGATGTCTTGTTTTTGTTTTTTTAGAGAAGTAAATTAATTCGGTTTTTGATTCACGTTGCACTAAAGACTATGACATAGGAGCGAATGCGTCGCATATCGCCCCCAAATAGGACGTACACTAAACACTCTAGATAAGCGAGAGGAGACCCCTCACTCATTATTCCCCATGTGCTTAAGGCTCGTAGCGTACAATGTTCATCGTATTTATTAGATGAATTAGCATGTGTTCGAGATGAGAAGAGAGACGCACGGAAGGTCTAAGGGGAACTCGGCCCTAACGTTGTCATGCAAAGTGTACCTAAAGTTTGGATCAAAGAGGGGAAAATCTACCCTAATGTTAGCATGCATGGTTTTAACCTAATGTCTATCATAATCCATCTTGAACAAGAAGGATTAGAATTCCTAAGGGAACATGGCAAAGAAAGACAAAAGAAGAAGAAGAATCAATCACAAGTAAGAGATGCAAACATGGAAAATAAACATGCAAAGAGGGAGGAAAATAGTGTGGGATAAGCACCACCACAAGCACATCTCGACCTTTATTAATGCAAGAAATAAATATTCAAAACACAAGAGGAAATGCAAATTCAAGAAGGCAAGCAAACATGAATATGCAAGCACAAAAGATGAACATCACCTTGAACGACAAACTACGAAAGTAGGCATCCAAGTGGAAATCGAATGCGCGTGTATACTAAATCATGATTAAACAATCAAGAACAATGGAATATATCCAAACCATTTCACTTCTAATGCATCATACTGATCCATGAAGATTCGAAGTGAAACGATACCAAAACGACCTTGAAAAACAACAAAACAGGCTTGCTGGCACAATGTTAATCGATTAACACCAGGGGTTAACCGATTAACCATTTAAAAATGATGGAAAATTTGAATATTTTCATTGGTTAATCGATTAACCAATTGGTTAACCGATTAACACTGTTCCAGAGGCAAAAAACAATAGAAAACAGCAGTTCATAAACACTTTTCAGCAACTTATCCAATGTGCAATTATTCTAATGATCATATAATCAATTATGCACGAAATTAAACCATAAACCAGTGATCTAATGGTCATGTAAATACATTTAAACAACAAGATCACAAATCAAATGGATCAAATCAACCAAAAGTCAATCAAAGATGAAAATCCACATGATCATGCAAAAATAAGCTCAAAATGCCATAGATCTAGAATTCCAACCTTCGAAGCAGAGATTTGCTTCGGTAATTGTTGATTCAACTCCGATTGAATAGATCCAGGCGAGAAATCCAGAAAACTTCAAGATCCAATTGAATTCTTGTAGTAAAAATGAAGATCCACCATAATCAAGCAAGAATTATCCAAATAAGCTCTTCCAAAAACACTTCAAAATTCAGATCCAAATTTGCACGAAAATTGAATGAGGAAATTGATCCAATGAAGATGATGGATGAAGGTTTAAGATCAAGAATTTATTGATTCCAATGAAGAATCAAAGAATTAAATGGATGAAGAGCTTTGGTGAAAGTTTGAGAATGGAGAAATTAAGAGAGAATTGAGAGAGAATGAGATCAATTTTGAAAATGAAATTGAAATTATGAGAGTTAGATGTGTGAGGTTTGGAGTAGATCACTTAAATATCCCTTAGGCTTGGATCCAAATGAGAGGTTTGGAATGTGGTTTGTAAAATTTAGTTTGGAATGAGGAATGGAGATTGGAGGGAAAATGATATTAACCAAAATTCAAGATGATTCTAGATCCTTCCCAAGTGTAAAATTGAACTTCCAAGTGATAAAAATTGGACCCCAAAGTGGATTGCCTTGAAAATTCATGTGCAAAGGAAAAACCTGCACTGGTTAATCGATTAACAGTTTAGGTTAATCGATTAACACTGTTAAAAATTCAAATCTGGACTAATCTTGACTTGGTTAATCGATTAACACATTTGGTTAATCGATTAACACCTATTTGAATTTGGCGCCTTTTGGAGGGAAATCTGCCCATTCGCCCGTTTCTTGCCGTTTTGAGCTATGTTAAGCTTCCGAATCTTGCTCTTGAATATTATCATTGTGAGAATGCTTGATATAGCCTGAATGTTGTTTTCTGAGCTGACAAATACCTTGCAAAATGAAATAAAATCGGTCGCCCGACCACTGGGCAAAATAAATGCCAGGGACTCTGATGCTTGCTGTTCAGGTTCATGCACTGAGAACGAAAACTGAGCCACAGGAAAACCTTGATCCTGTTGTTGCACCCCAAAATTTGACCAACCTTTTTTCTTAACTTGGTGTATGTTTCATTCCATTTTTCTTCTAACATTTGCATTGCATAGCATTATTCATTGAGTAGGGGATCAAGAGGTTGTGCATAGCAAGAGGAGGTTACCCAGAGTGTTGAGCCTAAGCAAGGGGTTTTACTCAAGCATGAGTAGTCATCAAGGTCAGCAGGAGGCGGTCAAAATTTTGTGAAAGAGTTGGTGAGTGCATGTGAGACAACTCTTAACTTGGAGGCCAGTTGAAGATCATCAGAGGACTCTGAATTCATGATTATGGATATGGGATGATGAGGAAGCTCATTGAAGGCTTTGAGAGCCATGTTGGAGTTTATTCAAGTTGTTGTATCATGTGTAAGAGGCTATAGTTAAAGGTGTTGCAGTTAGGGTTTTCATTTGGTCAAACCTCAGTCAAATGTGAAATTAAAGGAGATTAAGACTGAATTCCAAGTCTTTGTGATCATGGAATGTTGTGTTGAGATGTCTAATATATCATTTCAAGATCAATTCATCAAGAATCAAGAGTATGATAAGATACTAAATTAGGGTTCTCAGTGTAAAATCCCCTATTTAGTGCCTAACTTCAAGACTACGTATCTCAAGATACAAGTCTCATCTCATCTTGACCCTAACATAAAACTTGTAGAGAATGTTCTTAGCTTTCTTTTGAGTACTAGAAGTCATTCATCTGATTTCTAGAACTCAAGTTATGATGCTGACAAGTTACAGGTCCTCAGATGATGTGATTTTGGTCAACAAAAGTCAACCAACTTCCAAGCCACTTTGACCTAGAAGGATGTTTCTCCTCACTTTGACCCAAACATCAAAGTTGTTCCTCATGATCTTAACGTTCCAAAGAGTACTAGAAGTCCTTCATCTGATTTGTAAAACTCAAGTTATGAAGCTTGCAAGGCAGGGGTATTTTGGGAAAGTAAGATTACAGGTCATTTTCATTATAGGTCCATTTCACAACTTTGCACACTTCAAATGAAAATCTTTCCAACATGAAACTTGCTCCAAATGGGGTCATTTGCTCAACCAAACATCAAGGAGTCGTGGACTTGGCTTGGTTTGGAGAATTGAGGTGTAACCTTTTCATGAAGAAAACTTAAAAGGAAAAAATGGAATTAATTGATTTTTAATCATTTGGAAGCAACCTTATGCATTTTTTGAGTCACAAAGATAAGGTGAACAAGATGCAAGCATTGGATTAAGGTTTTAGGGCCATTTTCATGTCTTTTCCAAAAGCACTTTCAAGTGAATTTTTGATAATGCAATCTCAACCATTTGATCTTTCCAAGGCTTTAATCCTATCCATTTGATTTACATGAGGTCTCAGCAAGCTAAATGAGCGTCTTTCCATGCTTGGCAGTGGCAAATTCGTGCACATTTGGAAGCTCCAAACCAAGGAAATTTGATTTTGCAATTGGGCTATACAACATGTAATTGGGCTTTCTTTGCTTCAGGATCCATCACATATATTCCCCTGATCATTCACAATGCTTCAGAACGCGTTTTGGTGGAAAATTGAGAGAGAAAGCAGCTTGAAAAAGTGAGAGAAAATTGAAACACGATTTTGGAGATTTATTGGATTTCAAGCAAAATTGAGCACAACAAAAGTTTCCTGGAGGTTCGTGGAGTGATTCTAGATATTTTTCTCTAAGCTTCATCAAGAATTGAAGGCTTAGTGGAGGCTCTCCACTAGGCATCTTCATTTCAATGTATCTCTCTATTTATGCCATGATTTCTTGCCATTTTTGCATCATTGAGACCTAGGAGCTATGTAGATTAATTATAAGTAAAACTGACTGGCATTGGTGATGATTGTTGGTTTGAGCTCATTTCTTGTTGTGTTCAATTTGGCTTCATTATGAACTTAAACTAAAAACAGACCACATATTTGAGATCTACATGAGGAGTAGATGAAGTTTGACTATTAATTTGTTGATTTTGGTTATGTTTTGCTTTGCCTGCGTTTTGTGGTGGCCGTTCTCAACGAGGAAGATGATCGGAGATGTTTTCCGGCCACCGTCTGGCTCTTTATATTTGAGAGGTTGATGATGATTATGTGGCGTGCTGTGGATCGTTTGATCCGTTTACTTTTCATTTCCACGGCCTTGATTAAGACGTACCGTGTACGTCATTTGACTTGTTTCACTATATCACATTTAAATTTCATTAAATGACATGGCACACTCTGATCCACTTGATGCACGTACCTTTTGATCCAATGGCCATTATTGCTTTCCACAATGCACGCTCATTGACCATGCTTCACCCAATCATGCTGAGTCTAACGCCTTTTGGACCTGGGCTATTATTGCTGCTTGCACCCCCTTGTTGGGCCCAATGTGATTTTCAACGTGTTTTCTTTGCTTTTTGCACCCAGCTTTTATTTCATTTTATTTTCTTTTTCTTTTATTTTTGTTTTATTTCAGTTTCAATTTAATTCAATATAAAATAGTTCTCCAATTAATAAAAATCCCCAAAAATATTTTCTGGATAATTTGAAATGTCCTTTTATTTTTAGAATTTTTATTTTATTTTTTTGGATTATTTTTCATTTAAAAAGGAATTAATTAATTGGAGATGTTTTGTTTGGATTAAATTTTGACATTGCTTGCTTCTTGATTTGTTTCTCTCATTTCCCTTTGATCCAATGAAGGAAAATTCATCCTCATGTCCATGATGAGTTGATGAATTTTTGAGGACCATTTTGCCTCTGTTGGTTGACTTTTGGGTTGACTTTTAGTGCTTTTCTTTTGACCCTCGATTCTCCCATTTCAATGTGGTACATCTCAAGGATTATTTTATTTTGATGGTGCTTTGAGGGAATATGGCTTTGATCTTTTGGCCTCTGTTTTCCAACATGTTTATGAGTCTCTTGTATTTTATCTATTAATTTTTGAATCATTTTCCTAATTTTGAGGTAACTTGCAAGTCAAGTTACCTCTAAGGAAGGTTCATACAAGTGCATGACCTAGTTTGAGTTGGAAACGACCTTTGTGGATCCAATAAGCTCTCAACTCCTTTTGTTTTATATATTAGACATGTTGAGCTTGCTGTATTTTCATTTTTAGGTCAAAATTATGTTCATTGCTTGTTGGTTTGTGCATTCCTTTTGGTGCTTTCTATTAGGGTTTCAATGTGAAGTATGCTTGCATTCCTTTGTGTTTTGCTTGCATTTCTTTTTGATGTGATTTTGCTTTTGTATTTATGCACTTCCTTCTCATCTTACCTTCTGTCCAATGACCTTGGAATCTCATTTAAGGTGTCTTGGTCCCTCCTTTGGAGGTATTTGAAGCACACCTAAAGTGGTGAATCCATGAGGATTCTTTTGTGCTTTTATTTACATTTTCTTGTGATGCTTATGGTTGAGTGCATGGTATGAGGTCCTTGCTTCCCTCATATAGCCTCCCATCCTCACCTTTTATGTTGAGCTCCGTTTCCTTTTCATTTGGTTTAGTTTTGGTGGTGTGGTTGATGTTGTTTGACTTAGGTCATTTCATCCCACTTTTTGGTGCATTTTTGTGTGGTTTGTTCTTGTTTGTTTGACTCCCTCTTGTGCATTTATTCTTCTCTTTTCTTATTTTCATTTCTCATATGCATGCTTGGTTGAGATGAGCTTGTGGAGGCTACTGCCCCACACTATTTTCCTCCCACTATCATTCTACTTGTGCATCTTATGTTTGCATTATCATTTGCATGTTCTTTCTTCTTCTTCTTCTTCTTTTGCTTTTCTTTGCTATGTTCCCCATAAGTTCTCTAACCTCTTGAGGTTATGATAGACATTAGGTACCTAACCATGCATGATAACATTAGGTAGTTCCCTTTGAATCCCAACTTTAAGTCCACTTTGCATGATAACTTTTAGGATTGATTAGTCTCCCATTGGTGTCCTTTCTTCTCTTCTCATCTTCAAACATTCATAAAGCACTTAATAAAGAATGACAAGTGTTGTACGCTACGAGCCTTAAGCTACTTGAGAAATGGTGATTGGGGGCTTCCTCTCAATGACCTAGAGTGTTTAGTGTACACCCTTTGGGTGATATACGACGCATTCGCTCTTAGGTCATAGTCTCTAGTGCGACATGAGTTACAAATCAAGTTCAAAACACTTCTTCTCTAAAAAACACAAAAACACTTCAAACCTTTTTCATCCTTCGGGATCTTAATCAGGAAAATATTTTCATAAGAGTTTTGTTAACTCTCAGTTATACCGCAAACGGTAACGCCTAAGTTTCCAATGGTCGAGCTGCATACACCAACTTCTAGAACTACTTGTTAACCCTACTCGGGCCTAAAAAACAGTTGAACAAAACCGGTGTTCTTTTTAGCCTGATCTACGTTTGCTCTGATCTCTCATACCTGTTGAGAGTACGTAGGCACAAGATGCGATGTCTTGGCGAGCAAACTTTCCCCTTTCACCCATAGTTAGTCGAACTATGTTGACTTTGACTTTCCCATTGCACGATGGAGTACGTAGGCACAGAGCGGCGATGCTCTGCCGAGTCGCTTCTCTTTTATTTTTCTTTTGTCCCTTGACCTTTAGCTAGATAGATTGATCACCCTTTTAGATAGACAACAATGCGTGGATCCCGTCAAGTACGACGGATGTGAGGGGTGCTAATACCTTCCCCTTGCGTAACTGACTCCCGAATCCAGACATGGTTGCGATGACCTTGTCTTTCCCTTTTTTTTTCGTTAGGTTTTTTCCGATCGTTTCCTTTCCCTGTCTTTGGGATAAATAACGAAAGGTGGCGACTCTTCTGTTCCCTACCGGTTGTTTTTCGCAGTTGCGACAGTGCATTCCTTTATCTCTTCTTCTTTTGCATTCTCATGTGCATGCTTGAGGTTGAGATGAGCTTGTGGAGGCTACTGCCCCACACATATTTCCTCCCTCAATTTCATCTTACTTGTGCATTCTATGTTTGCATACTTGCATTTTCATGATCTTTCTTTTTCTTCTTCTTTTGCTTTTCTTTGCCATGCTCCCCATAAGTTCTCTAACCTCTTGAGGTTATGATAGACATTAGGTTCTTAACCATGCATGATAACATTAGGTAGTTCCCTTTTGTATCCCAACTCTAAGTCCACTTTGCATGACAACTTTTAGGATTGAATTAGTCTCCCATTAGTGTCCCTTTCTTCTCTTCTCATCTTCAAATACGCATAAAACACCTAATAAAGAATGACAAGTGTTGTACGCTACGAGCCTTAAGCTACATGGGAAATGGTGATTGGGGGGATTCCTCTCAATGACCTAGAGTGTTTAGTGTACATCCTTTGGGTGATATGCGACGTATTCGCTCTTAGGTCATAGTCTCTAGTGCGACATGAGTTACAAATCAAACTCAAAACACTTCTTCCCTAAGAAACACAAAAACACTTCAAACCTTTTTCATCCTTCGAGATATTAATCAAGGAAAATCTTTTCAGATAAAAGAGTGTTGTTAACTTTTAGTTCTACCGCAAACAGTAACACCTAAGTCTCCAATGGTCGAGCTGCATACACCAACTGCTAGAACTACTTGTTAACCCTACTCGGGCCTAAAAAACTTTTGAACCAACCTATGGTCTTTTAGCCCGAACTACGTTTGCTATGATCTTTCATACCAGATGAAAGTACGTAGGCACAAGATGCGACATCTTGGCACGCAACATTCCCCCCTTTCATCTGTAGTTAGCCGAACTACGTTGACTCTGACTTTCCCAGTGCACGAGGGAATACGTAGGCACAGAGCAGCGACGCTCTGCCGAGTCTCTTTATTTTTCTTTTGTCCCTTGACCTTTAGCTAGATAGTTTCAACACACCCTTTTATATAGGCAACAATGTGTGCATCACGTCGAGTACGACGGACGTGAGGGGTGCTAATACCTTCCCCTTGCGTAACCGACTCCCGAATCCAGACTTGGTTGCGATGACCTTGTCTTTCCCTTTTCGTCAGGTTTTTCCGATTGTTTCCTTTCCCTCTCTTTGGGATAAATAATGAAAGGTGGTGACTCTTCTGTTTTCTGCCAGGTGTTTTTCGCAGTTGCGATAGCTGGCGACTCTGCTGGGGACTCTGGTTTCCTATGCGAGTCAATCCTAGCGCTTGTTTGTTTATCTTTGGGGGTTGTATATATGTACTTTATTTACTGTCCCGCATTTTATTTAGCATCATATATCATTATTACTGTGCTGTGGAGAGGGGATGTTCCATTGAGAGATAAGTCAGACCCAGGCTTGAGTATAGACATAGCTTTAGTAGTGGAGAGTAGTGGTGGATGTGCTTTCTTTGCTCGTACTAGTTCACCATGAAATTCACGCTCGGACAATATTCTCTTTGATGATTTCTTTTCTGGCCCTTTGGGCTCGAAGGGATTTTGGATCTGAGGGTTGTCGACTCTAGGAACCGATCATTTGTGATTCAGCTAAGTGAGGCCTCTTCGTGGGATGATGATGTCAAACCAGAAATGGTGAATGTATCATCATTTCTCGAAATTCTGTGACGCTGATGAACGCATAGGATGCCGAACCTTGTCAGTGGATATGTCCATACCTGTGAGAGGGATTGGGTTGTGCAGGAAATCCTGACTTTCAGATTACCCGGTTCGTTACAGTGTGAATCTATTTTCCTGATATCAGTGGGTCCTATTGTCGGTACTTTATTCTTGCTAAAGCGAAGCGCTGGTTATTCCCGACCAACAACACAACAGTCTTGATCCCCTGTTTGCATTTGTATTTTCATTTTCATCTGCATTTCATTAACATGTATTTATGTTACATATGCATATTTCTCCTCCGATTCTAGTGATATTGTTCCCTTATTGCTGATATGGAACCCTTGAAGAGAATAGTGTCTTACAAGCTTCCAGCTCCTGATGTTAGTTCTTTGCTAAGTTTGATTTCCATGGCTGATGGAAAGGTGATGGAAGACTTCAGACAGTCCTATGGGAGGTTATTGAGATGTGTCTGTAAGCCTTCGGTGTACGAGATGGATGATCTTTATGCTCTCCTGCAGTTCTACGATCCACAACTGAGGTGTTTTGTTTTCCCTGACTATATCCTAGCGCCTACCTTGGAGCAGTATTCTATGTTGTTAGGCTTGCCCATTCTTGATCAGATGCCATGTGTTCATACTGACGCTAAGCCTGATCTGGATGAGCTAGCTGCTGTATTACACTTGGATGCTTCAGAGCTAGAGGGGAATTTGACTAAGTGGAATGGAGTGTTTGGCTTTCCTTTGGTCTTCTTGGTTGATAAGGCTACGCAGTTCGCTAAGGATGGTTGTTGGACTGTATTTGGCGCTATTCTCGCTCTTTGTATCTATGGCATCATATTGTTTCCTAATCTTCCTGATTTTGTGGATTTAGATGCATTCCATATTCTTGCTTCAGGAAACCCAGTGCCTAATCTTCTTGGATATGTTTATCATTCTGTTCACTATAAGAATGAGAACCGAAGAGGAAAGAATGTAGCTTGTTGTGTTCCTTTGTTGTACAAATGGTTTGCTCAACAAAACAACGAGACAGACACAACTGACTCAACACTGGCTCTGATACCACTTAATGTAACACCCCCTTTCTATACCCCCAAATAATACAAATAATCATTTAGGCATAAATTCAAAATTTCATCAGAGTACATTTATATCACGGCACAAAAGGGGCATATCACATTATACCAAAAATTCAACATATACAACACCTGCTCAACAGATATGCAACAACGGAGCAACACCCACAAGGAAAATATTTAGAACATAGGCGGAACATCCAAATATTTCATATCTTCCAAAACATGTATTCACATACACATACATCATTCAAGTTGATTTACAACATCATCAATATATACAATATTCATCCATCATGTTTCATCAACATTCATCAGCAGATACAAGCATATATGTATCACAAAAGAATCAAAATAATCCCTAGCTACCCGGTGCTACATATCAGAGCCAACCGACCAAAAAGAATGAAGCCACGCTTCACAAAACTCCAGCAATCTAATATGCAATGCCTCATAGAGCATTATAAAACAGCAGAAGGGTGAAAAACAATATCATAATACATAATGCACATATATATATATATATATATATATATATATATATATATATATATATATATATATATATATATATATATATATATGTATATATATATATATATATATATATATATATATATATATGTATATATATATATGTATATATATATATATATATATATACATATATATATATATATATATATATATATATATATATATATATATATATATATACATATATATATATATATATATGTATATATATATATATATATATATACATATATATATATATATATATATATATATATATATACATATATATATATATATATATATATATATATATATATATATATATATATATATATATATATATATATATATATATATATATATATATATATATATATATATATATATATATATATATACTCACTACGCCGTACATCGCAATGTATCCACACATGTATCTATATAAATAGAACACCAAGCATACACAATATGCTTCATCAATGTTTATATCAATTCATAAACATACACACACACACACACACACACACACACACACACACACACACACACACACACACACACACACACACACACACACACACACACACACACACACACACACACACACACACACACACATATATATATATATATATATATATATATATATATATATATATATATATATATATATATATATATATATCTGTGTGTGTATATGTGTGTATGTTTATGAATTGATATAAACATTGATGAAGCATATTGTGTATGCTTGGTGTTCTATTTATATAGATACATGTGTGGATACATGTATATATTGCAAATACATGTATCTTCAAGCCTTCCATTCATGCCAATTATCAACAATTTACATAAACATCTACATTCATATTTATTCACCATACATCATGCACAGATGTCAACATGCAACTCATAGAGACCGACACACTACTCTATGCAGATGCAAATGCGGTACCGACTCATTTCAGTAGGTTCAATTGAAGAACCAAAAATAACCATCGCTCACACCCCACATGGGCACACGAGGTTCTGCAGATTCACCGAGGAATCAAATATAACCATCGCAACATACGAGGTTCTGCAAATCCACCAAGGGATCAATAAATAACCATCGCTCACACCCCACAAGGGCACACGAGGTTCTGTAGATTCACCGAGGAATCAATATATAACCATCGCTCACACCCCACAAGGGCACACGAGGTTCTGCAGATTCACCGAGGAATCAATCAACACAAGAATGCATACCATGATGCTCCACATGCAACATGACTCATGACACTCTTGAAATGCATACATGTTTACATACATACTCATGCATTCATCACATTCATCGCATATATCCATTATGCATACAAAATATATGTTTCACAAAACATATATATATTCATCACCCATTCAAACCAATTTTATACATGGTTCACGTTCACAATCAATCTCACCATGCATTTCTATTCAATTCAAGTAAATGCACAAAATTGCCAAACGACCACATTTCACACTTCACAAATCACAAACTAGGATTCATTCCATACGGCTACCCACACCACACATAACAACATATAATTAGTCATCTCAGACAAGGAATGATCGCAACCGAACCACACAACCCATCTGTTGCACCCCAAAATTTGACCAACATTTCTTTACCTAGCTTGTGGTTCATCTCATTCACATTAGCATCATCATCTGCATTTCATTGACATGTGTGCAGGAGATCAAGAGGTATGATTACCAACCAAGAGTTTGAAGCTAGCCAAGAAGGTTATTCAAGTGTTCAAGGGTTGATATCTTTGTCAGAGAAGTTAGGAGACCCTCAGAGAGATTGGTTGAAACCAAGGTTGTGTGCCTCCTAACTTGAGAGTTGGGGGAGCTCCTTAGATGATTCTGAAGCTATGAGTGTAACACCCCCTTCTATACCCCAAATAATTGCATATAAAACAATTAAGCACATACAAGTTATCAGAGTAAAAAGGTTTTATAATCAGGTATAAAAGAAGAATGCCACAATTTCACCAATAAAACACTTTCACAATTTGCTCCATAAAATATGTAACATTTTCAATTTAAGCGGAAGATAAAATCATTTAATCAGTTCCAAATATTAATTCAAGTACACATAAGCTATCCAATTTAATATATATCATATCAGTTGGATTACAAAACCACATCAGCTGATACACCGCAATGTATCACAAAAGAATGACTATACTAGTCTAACTACCCGGTGTTACATATCAGAGCAGTAGACTCAAAAGAATGAAGACTACTCTTCACAAAAGGACTCCAGCATCCTAATCTGCAATGCCTCATAGAGCATTATAAAACAGCAGAAGGGTGAGAAATATAACCATAATAATCAAAGCATAAGATTATATATATATAGGTAATCATATAACACATATTCACATTTCTCACCACACTTCATTCTCTTAGTCATATATATTACCACACATGTATATATACAAACATGGATATCCACAAGCCTTCCCACATTATGTATACACTTACAATTTCCACAATCTCATCATCCACACATAAGCATCACTTCATGCATATGTCATATATCAATGTGACTCAACAACTCAATGCAACTCATGCAATGCGGTACCGACTCTCGTTATCTTTTTTTTCGGTTTTTACATTAAACCGGGTCCACACTTCTAGACCGATAACCCGTTATCTTTTTTCGGTTTTTACATTAAACCGGGTCCACACTTCTAGACCGATAACCACAAAGGCCCGTCCTCTAAGCCTTCAAACCCACACTTCTAGGTTTGGGACAAGCCACTAGTTTCCACGAAACTAACAGACATTGCCTCTTGACTAAATGATGCATGTACAATCAACCACAACAAATGCACTTAAGACCGACATCTTAATCTCATGCATTTACATAATTCATCACTTCAAGAATTACACGATGATTGCACATACAACATATATCACAACAATCAAGGTATTCACATCACAATACCAATCATACAATTACAAGTGATGCACACATATTCACAATGTTCTCATGCATACTCATCACATAATTGTATACACATCGAGCATTCACAAGTTCATTAAATAATACACACATAATCACCCATTATGTTCACATGTATTTATACTTGATGCAATTAACATTCAAATCACAATTCTAGGATTCACGCCCGTAGGCTACCCACAACACACATCCTCACAATAGATCATATACTATAACATATCACATGAACATCAATCTATGTGAAATCACCAAACCATCTCTACATGAACAACACAGCAAAGGAAAAATGCTGTCACATTCGCCTCCATTCGCCTGGCGAACCCTCGCAGCGAACCTTCGCCTGGCCTTCGCCTGGCGAACTCTCTCAGTGAACACTCGCTAGGCTTCGCCTGGCGAGACTTCCCAGCGAGCCCAAGTCAGTAGCTACTGACTTCATTCGCCACCATTCGCCAGCACCTTCGCTGGGCGAACCTTCGCCATCCCACTTCGCCTGGCGAGCCCACCAGCGAAGTCTACTGGGACTTAAATATAATTATTCGCCCACATTCGCTAGGCTTCGCCTGGCGAAGCTTCGCCTTCGCTCGCCTGGCGAGAGCCAGCGAACCTGCGCAGAACAGAACCCTATTCTGTCTTCTCCTTCACCAATCCATCATCAACCTTCTCTTACACACCCAAATCAGTACAAACATCATACCCTCATGTTACCCGACTATTCTACGGCATTATTTCCAAGTCCCAACCGATTAAATCATCAATCTACCGATTATTCCAACTTTTGCCCTAATTGAAAAGTGATGAAAACTCTACCAAAACCCCAACCCAACATACATAACATCATACAATGATCAAATAGAAACATTTCTCACCCTTACCTCGATTAATCGGAGCTTTGATGTTGGTTCTTGATGATTTCCACTTTCCCTCTTCTTCTCTTCTCTTTCTCTCCTTTCTTCTTCTTTCCTCTTTCTTTCCAAATGTTCTCTATCTTTCTTTTCTTTTCTTTCTCTCTTATATAATTCCTTTATTTTCCTTCCTTCCAATTTCCTTCTCAATTCTCTATTAATCCCAATTAATAAAAATTAATTTCCAACATTAATAAAATCCCACTAAATAAATTAATTACTACAATTAATTATTTAATGAAATTCGGGCTGTTACAACTCTCCCCCACTTTAGGAATTTTCGTCCTCGAAAATGTTACCTGATTCAAACAGTTCTGGATAAGACTCTTTCATCCGACTCTCAAGCTCCCAAGTAACATTTCCACCAGCCGATCCTCCCCACGCGACCTTCACTAAAGCGATCTCTTTACATCGAAGCTGATTTAATTTCCGATCCTCTATCCGCATAGGTGATGTCTCAACAGTCAGGTTATCTCTCACCTGCACATCGTCTACTTGGACTACATGAGACGGATCCGCAATGTATTTCCTCAACTGAGATACATGGAATACGTCATGAAGATTAGCAAGCGACGGTGGTAAAGCCACACGATAGGCGACTTCTCCTATCCTTTGCAAAATCTGATAAGGACCAATGAAACGCGGCGACAACTTGCGCGACTTCAGTGCCCTACCAACACCTGTCATCGGAGTGACTCGAAGAAATACATGATCTCCCTCTTGAAATTCAAGTGCCTTCCTCCTCTTGTCATAATAACTCTTCTGACGACTCTGAGTAATTCTCATCTTCTCTTGAATCATCTTGATCTTATCAGTAGTCTGTTGAACTAACTCGGGTCCAACAACAGAACTTTCTCCAGACTCGAACCAACACAATGGTGTCCTACACCGCCTACCATACAACGCCTCAAATGGTGCCATACCAATACTCGAATGGAAACTGTTGTTGTAGGTAAACTCAATCAAAGGCAAGTAGCTATCCCAAGCTCCTCCTTTTTCCAATACACAAGCTCTCAAAAGATCTTCAAGCGACTGAATCGTCCTCTCCGTCTGACCATCAGTCTGAGGATGATACGCTGAACTCAAACGCAACTTAGTACCCAAAGCACTCTGCAGGCTCTCCCAAAATCTCGAAGTAAACCGCGGATCTCTATCCGAAACAATACTTAACGGAATACCATGCAGACACACAATCCTCTCAATATACAACTTAGCCAACTTCTCCAAAGGGTAATCCATACGCATAGGAATAAAGTGAGCAGATTTAGTCAACCTGTCCACGATAACCCAAATAGCCTCAAAATTACTCGGCGTCCTCGGCAAACCCGATACAAAATCCATGGAGATACTATCCCATTTCCACTCAGGAATAAACAACGGCTTCATCAAACCCGATGGCTTCTGATGCTCAATCTTCGACTTCTGGCAAGTCAAACAAGAATACACAAATCCCGCAATATCCTTCTTCATACTAGGCCACCAAAATACTTTCCTCAAATCCTGATACATCTTAGTAGCACCCGGATGAATACTCAATCCGCTACGATGTCCTTCCTCAAGGATGCTCTTTTTCAGCTCAACAACATTTGGAACACAGACTCGATCCCGACATCTCATAATCCCATTCTCATCAATCCGAAAATCACCACCTTGGCCTTGGTTGATTAAAGTCAACCGATCAACTAAGCTCAAATCCGATTTCTGTCCTTCTCGAATTTCGTCCAAAATACCACTCGTAAGCTTTAACATACCCAACTTAAATCCAAAAGAAGTCTTCTCACATACCAAACTCAAATCCCGAAATTGCTCGACCAATTCTAACTCTATCACCATCAATGCTGACATATGCAATGATTTCCGACTCAATGCATCCGCTACTACATTCGCTTTACCCGGATGGTAATTCAGGCCAAAATCATAATCCTTCAAAAGTTCAAGCCATCTTCTTTGTCTCGCATTCAATTCCTTTTGATCAAAAAGATACCTCAAACTCTTGTGGTCACTAAACACTTCAAATCTTGCACCAAACAAATAATGCCTCCAAAGCTTCAACACGAACACAACGGCGGCCAACTCTAAGTCATGCGTCGGATAATTCTTCTCATGCACTTTGAGTTGCCTTGAAGCATAAGCCACAACTTGGTTATTCTGCATCAACACACCTCCTAAACCCATCAAAGAAGCATCACAATACACAACGAATGGTTCTTCTGGATTTGGCAGAATCAAAACAGGAGCTGTCGTCAACCTTCGCTTAAGTTCTTGAAAACTCGTTTCACACGTGGCGTCCCAAACAAAGGCTTGACCTTTCCTAGTCAACTGCGTCAACGGCAACGATAACTTAGCAAATCCTTCGATAAACTTCCGATAATAACCGGCTAAACCAAGAAAACTTCTGATCTCAAAAACTGACTTCGGAGTCTCCCATTGCGACACCGCTTCAACCTTCGACGGATCAACCGCAACACCACTACTAGAAATCACATGACCAAGGAAACTAACTTCCTTCAACCAAAATTCACACTTAGAAAGCTTTGCAAACAACTGCTTCTCTCTCAGCACAGATAACACAATCCTCAGATGCTCGGCATGCTCTCCTTCGCTCTTCGAATAAACCAAGATGTCGTCGATAAACACCACCACAAACTTATCCAAATACGGATGGAAAATCCTATTCATGTACTCCATAAATACACCCGGTGCATTAGTCACACCAAATGGCATCACGGAATACTCATAGTGTCCATACCTCGTTCGGAAGGCCGTCTTCTGAATATCCTCAGCTTTCACACGGATCTGATGATACCCAGATCTCAAATCAATCTTGCTGAACACGCTTGCACCAACCAACTGATCCATTAGGTCATCAATCCTTGGAAGTGGATACTTATTCTTAATAGTCACCTTGTTCAACTGTCTGTAATCCACACAGAGCCTCATAGAACCCTCTTTCTTCTTAACCAACAAGACCGGTGCACCCCACGGTGACACGCTCGGACGAATAAACCTTTTTTCAAGCAAATCCTCAAGTTGAATCTTCAACTCTTTTAACTCCGAGGCCGACATACGATATGGAGCCATCGATATCGGACTAGTTCCAGGAATCAAATCTATCGAAAACTCCACTTCTCGCTCCGGCGGTAAATCCTTTATCTCTTCAGGGAATACTTCCGGAAAATCTCTAACAATGGGCAAACCATCAATCCCTTCACTCTCACCAGTCCTCAAAGTTGCCATAAGCATAAATACCTTAGCCCCATCTTGTACCGATTCCTTCACTTGTTTCCTCGTCATAAACAATTCCCTTTCAACTTCCGAATCGGGAAAAATAACCGTTTTGTCAAAACAGTTAATATACACACGATTGAATTTTAACCAATTCATTCCAAGAATGACATCCATCTGATCCAAATGAAGACACACTAAATCGATCCCAAAATCTCTACCGAAAATACTCAACGGGCAATTCAAGCAAACATACGGTGTAGTTACCGAACCCATAGCAGGAGTATCAATAACCATACCGCCACCAATCACAGACAACTCAAGATTCAACCTTCTAACACAATCCAAAGAAATAAAAGAATGCGTAGCTCCGGTATCAATTATAGCGATCAAAGGTATACCATTAATAAAACACGTACCTCTGATCAATCGATCGTCGCTAGCAGTCTCAGATCCAGATAGAGCGAACACTTTCCCGCTCCCTTGATTCTTCTTCGGCTTATCACATTTCGTACTAATGTGTCCTTGCTCACCACAGTTATAGCAAGTAACACCCGCACCGCTTCTACACTCTAGAGCCTTGTGGCCCGGCTTGCCACACTTAAAACACCTCGGTTCAACACTTTTGCACTCCGGGGCACGATGCCCCGCTTCACCACAAGTGTAACACCTAACCGGGGTAGAAACTCCCCCACTTGGCTTCTTGCCAAAACCAACCTTTTGTTTCCCCTTATCAGCAGGAGTCACGTAAGGTTTTCCTCTGAATTGTCCCTTTCCTTTCTTGTCACTTAGACTCTTGTAGTGGCTGGACCTAGCCCTACTGTCTTCGTCATAAATTCTGCTCTTGTTAACCAACTCAGAAAACCGCCTGATTTCCTGGTATCCAATAGCTTGTCTAATCTCAGGTCTCAAACCGTTTACAAACTTGAGGCACTTAGACCTCTCAGCATTACCAGTATTATAGTGAGGACAAAATTTGATCAACTCCTCAAATTTCGCCGCATACTCAGCAACCGTCGAATTACCTTGCTTCAACTCAAGAAATTCGATCTCTTTCTTCCCCCGCACATCCTCTGGAAAATACTTCTCCAGAAAAGTTTCTCTAAACAAATCCCACGTAATCACAATATCATCTTCCTCAAATCTTTGGCGAGTATTACCCCACCAATCTTCAGCTTCTTCTTCGAGCATATGAGTCCCAAACTGCACCTTCTGTGCATCCGAGCAATTCATAACTCGAAAAATCTTTTCCACAGCTTTCAACCAAATTTGTGCCTTGTCCGGTTCATGAGTTCCCTTGAAGACCGGAGGGTTATTCTTTTGGAATTTCCCCAAAGCACGGAATCCATCATCAGCATGGTTCCTCACATTCACATTGGCCGGAGGATTCTGCCCAATTGCCCCCGCCAATCTCGTCAATGCCTCCGCAATCGCTTCGTCGTTCCTCCCTGCAACCATCTTACTAATTCCAACAACAGAACCACGTAAGAACAACCAATATTGATAATGCATCACACGCATATCAATAACACATAGGGAAAAACACTCTAACAACTTGGCCGGACGGACCGACCTGCTCTGATACCACTATTGTAACACCCCCTTCTATACCCCAAATAATTGCATATAAAACAATTAAGCACATACAAGTTATCAGAGTAAAAAGGTTTTATAATCAGGTATAAAAGAAGAATGCCACAATTTCACCAATAAAACACTTTCACAATTTGCTCCATAAAATATGTAACATTTTCAATTTAAGCGGAAGATAAAATCATTTAATCAGTTCCAAATATTAATTCAAGTACACATAAGCTATCCAATTTAATATATATCATATCAGTTGGATTACAAAACCACATCAGCTGATACACCGCAATGTATCACAAAAGAATGACTATACTAGTCTAACTACCCGGTGTTACATATCAGAGCAGTAGACTCAAAAGAATGAAGACTACTCTTCACAAAAGGACTCCATCATCCTAATCTGCAATGCCTCATAGAGCATTATAAAACAGCAGAAGGGTGAGAAATATAACCATAATAATCAAAGCATAAGATTATATATATATAGGTAATCATATAACACATATTCACATTTCTCACCACACTTCATTCTCTTAGTCATATATATTACCACACATGTATATATACAAACATGGATATCCACAAGCCTTCCCACATTATGTATACACTTACAATTTCCACAATCTCATCATCCACACATAAGCATCACTTCATGCATATGTCATATATCAATGTGACTCAACAACTCAATGCAACTCATGCAATGCGGTACCGACTCTCGTTATCTTTTTTTTCGGTTTTTACATTAAACCGGGTCCACACTTCTAGACCGATAACCCGTTATCTTTTTTCGGTTTTTACATTAAACCGGGTCCACACTTCTAGACCGATAACCACAAAGGCCCGTCCTCTAAGCCTTCAAACCCACACTTCTAGGTTTGGGACAAGCCACTAGTTTCCACGAAACTAACAGACATTGCCTCTTGACTAAATGATGCATGTACAATCAACCACAACAAATGCACTTAAGACCGACATCTTAATCTCATGCATTTACATAATTCATCACTTCAAGAATTACACGATGATTGCACATACAACATATATCACAACAATCAAGGTATTCACATCACAATACCAATCATACAATTACAAGTGATGCACACATATTCACAATGTTCTCATGCATACTCATCACATAATTGTATACACATCGAGCATTCACAAGTTCATTAAATAATACACACATAATCACCCATTATGTTCACATGTATTTATACTTGATGCAATTAACATTCAAATCACAATTCTAGGATTCACGCCCGTAGGCTACCCACAACACACATCCTCACAATAGATCATATACTATAACATATCACATGAACATCAATCTATGTGAAATCACCAAACCATCTCTACATGAACAACACAACAAAGGAAAAATGCTGTCACATTCGCCTCCATTCGCCTGGCGAACCCTCGCAGCGAACCTTCGCCTGGCCTTCGCCTGGCGAACTCTCTCAGCGAACACTCGCTAGGCTTCGCCTGGCGAGACTTCCCAGCGAGCCCAAGTCAGTAGCTACTGACTTCATTCGCCACCATTCGCCAGCACCTTCGCTGGGCGAACCTTCGCCATCCCACTTCGCCTGGCGAGCCCACCAGCGAAGTCTACTGGGACTTAAATATAATTATTCGCCCACATTCGCTAGGCTTCGCCTGGCGAAGCTTCGCCTTCGCTCGCCTGGCGAGAGCCAGCGAACCTGCGCAGAACAGAACCCTATTCTGTCTTCTCCTTCACCAATCCATCATCAACCTTCTCTTACACACCCAAATCAGTACAAACATCATACCCTCATGTTACCCGACTATTCTACGGCATTATTTCCAAGTCCCAACCGATTAAATCATCAATCTACCGATTATTCCAACTTTTGCCCTAATTGAAAAGTGATGAAAACTCTACCAAAACCCCAACCCAACATACATAACATCATACAATGATCAAATAGAAACATTTCTCACCCTTACCTCGATTAATCGGAGCTTTGATGTTGGTTCTTGATGATTTCCACTTTCCCTCTTCTTCTCTTCTCTTTCTCTCCTTTCTTCTTCTTTCCTCTTTCTTTCCAAATGTTCTCTATCTTTCTTTTCTTTTCTTTCTCTCTTATATAATTCCTTTATTTTCCTTCCTTCCAATTTCCTTCTCAATTCTCTATTAATCCCAATTAATAAAAATTAATTTCCAACATTAATAAAATCCCACTAAATAAATTAATTACTACAATTAATTATTTAATGAAATTCGGGCTGTTACAATGAGGATGGACTTGAAGCTTTGAGAGAGCTTATGAGATGTCTTGAAAGCCATCATGAAGCCTAGAGAGGTCATTGTGCAAGAATAAGAGACCCAGCCATGAGTGGTGTAATTAGGGTTTGACTGAGTCAACCCTAGGTCAACTGATGATTTGGAGAGGGTCGAGACCTAATCCAAGAGCCATGTGATCATGTATTGATGCATTGAGATGCTATAAGGATTATTCCAATGTCAACTCATCATGATTGAGGAGTTTGAGAAGTTTCAAGCTAGGGTTTCTAAGGCTTGACAGTGTAAAATCCCCTAGTTTGATCCCTATCTTCAAGGCAGTTTAGCTCAAGATGTGATTGTCATATCATCTTACCCCCAACATGAATGTTGTAGAGCTTGCTCTTAGCTTTAATTTGAGTACTAGAAGTCCTTGATAGGATTTGTAGAACTCAAGTTATGACTTTGACAAGTTACAGGTCATCTGAGGTATGTGAATTTGGGGCCTTGAAAGTCACCCAACTTGCATCCAACGTTTGCCCAAGAAGGATGATTCCTATGAACTTTTGGTCAACATGAATGTTGTTACTTATCTTCTTAGATTTCTAGAGAGTACTAGAAGTCCTTGATAGGATTTGTATAACTCAACTTATGGCTTTGACAAGTCAAGGGCATTTTGGTCATTTGGAGGTTATAGGTCATTTCAAGCATAAGGCCATAACTCCTATTTCCAAGCTTCAAATGGAAAAATCTTCAACATCAAACTTGATTAAAATGATGTTTTAAGGCTAGTAAGGAGGTCATGAGATGTTGAAAAAGCTTGTAGCTCAAAATGGTAAAAATGACCTAAAATGGAGGCATAAGTTAAATAAGTCAAAGTTGGAAATTGAAATTTCCAAGCTACACATCCAAACCATGGCATGTAATAGGTCATTTTGACTCCAAAGAACATTTTAGAAACAATGGTTCAGCCACATTTTTGATTTGAGGTTTAGATCATGGACTTGCTTTGGAAAATGGTTACTTGCATATTAAGGTACAAATGCAAAACACAAGGAAACTCAATACACAAGCTAGCTAAGTATCCTAACACATCATGTATTTCATCTAAGGAGAATTTCAAGTCAGAACAAGCTGCTGCAAGAGGTATAACATGAGATGGCATGTGAGATGAGATGAAATCAAAAACTCATGGCATGAGAATCCCAAATTCTCATTGGATGATTCCAGAAAGTTCTGGATGGTTTAAAATCATCCTATATATGGATTAGAACTTGCTCATATGCAAGGTTGGTGAGAGATTAGAGAGGAGAGTGAGTTAGCCATTTCAATTTCTTCCATTGCAAGTTGAAATCAATTTCCACTTTCCACACCATTTCCATTGCTTCTGTCAATCCCAACACCTTCCTTTGATCATACTGAATGTGTGTATACCAATTTGAGGGCAAGATCATGAAGAATTGAAAAGTTAGCATTTGGATTTTGGGAGCTGCAAGTCACAATCGGATTTGGAGATTCAGGCTTTCTTGATCAAATCTTTTGCAAACAAAAGCTTTAACATCAATCAAGGAGTGATTCTGAAGAGTTTGAGAGGTTGAAGTGAAGCTTTGACCTATTTGATATTCAAGATTTGATAGGTTTATAACTTTTCTTCTACACCATAATTTAAGCATAATTAGTTAGAATTGTTAGGTTAGAATGGTTAGAGACAAGTAGGAGATGAATTCTGGAAAGTTTGAAGGCATTTGATGAAGTTTGAGTTAGTGACACCATTTTTGTTTTGATCAAGAACACGATGGATAGTGAGATATATCATGAGTTTAATGGTGAGATTTAACCAGTGTGAGGTGGTGATCATTCTGAGGTAATCAATTTCAAGAATTGTTAGAATTGAAGTTTGAGCATGGTTTTGATCTTGGATCGGGTTTAGAGATTAAGGGCATGTCAATTGATTCTAAGGCTATAGTTGGATTCAGGGTTGAATTTAGAGCAGATTAGGGTTTTGAATCATGGCTTTTGGTTGGGTTTGGAGGGAGTCCGAGCTAGGTATTTGAGCTCTGCAACTATGGAGCTTTCCCTCCATTTTCATGGCTGGAGGAAGAAGATAACGTTTTAGCCGTTGGATCATTCAAGGACTGGTTGACCAAAGCCAGATCGTGTGGATGGGATTTAATCTCACGTTTGAAGAGAAGTCTGAAGACACACCAAAATGAAGCGTTTCATTAAACTGTGGTATTGGGCTTAAGTTGATACTTGCTAGCCACACCCCACTCTCATGGCCCATTAGAATTTGAACTGTTTTTCTTTACTAAATGCACCGTGTCCTTTTATTTTTCTCTATATTTTATGAGTTGATTTTCTGATGAAAATTGGGCCTAGCGTGCATTGCTGATGACACCCCCGTTTCAAGCCCATTCTCAATTTGAACTGTATGGCATTGCTATCTGCACCAATGTTTTCCCATTTTAATTTCTTTTTCTCCATTTTATTTTAATCTTTGAAAAATCATATTAAATAGAAAATTGATGATTTTTGCATGGGGATTTTTTCTCCTATTTCATGTTTATGTCTAGAAAATTGTAAAATCAAAATATTTGCATTTCATGCATTTTTAATATTTTTTGTATATTTTCTATTTTAATAGCTTTTAATTCCTTTTATGTTGATGCATAGATTTATAGAATTTTGTTTAGCTAGTTCCCTTTGAATTTTTATGCCATTCTTTTTAGGATAGTTATATTAGGACTTTAGCTCCCCTATGGAATTATTCCATAATTTTTTGATTAGTTTTTGATTAGTTTTGATTAGATGACTTTAGGTTGTATAGAATTAGGTCAATCCTTAACATAGGTCCACAATAACACTAGAATTTTGGGTTTCTAGGTCAAGATAGATATTGGGACATATAGGGTATTAAGGGTAGGTATATAGGATCCCCTAGAAATTATATTAGATTTTAATATAATAGTATACCATTTTTAACTGATTTTTGTAGTTGATTGTTGTTTGTGTTGCCCTTGTGGGCTTGTATTTTGTTTTGCCTTGCATTGTGGGTTTTTGCTTGGCTTGGTGGGCTTGGTCTTGCTTTGAGGAGCATAGAGGAGCATAGTAGAAGACTTGAAGGTTGAATAAGGAGCTTGAGAGCTTGAAGACTTGTGTGTTTTGTTGTTGTTTTAGGGTTAGGAATTAAGTAGAGCTTAGACTTAGTTAATTTCTTTCTTAAACATGGATGGTATCTTTCACCTCCATCCTTCCCCATGATTCAAGGTCCTTCCATGGTATTCACCTCCCTCCTTTGGAGGGATAAGTGATGGTACCTAGGAAGTAGAACCTTTGAGGGAACCATTCTTTTGATGTTAAACCCTTATAGGTCACCTTTGGTGGTCAATAAGCAGTTTAATATCCTAGCTTATCCAGTTAAGTGATTTCTTCTGGTTTGAGTATCTTGAGAGATGTTGGCTTGAGTTTGAAGATGAGGACTTCATTGAAGAGTGTAGAAGAGGGTGATTCCCTGAGCATTACCATTTCAGCTGAAGCTTGAAGAGCAAGAAGGGCAAGGAGAGCAAGTTGATACTTGAAGACCCAATGAAGATCCAGTAAAGACTGAATGAAGAGCTGAGGCTTGAGAAAGAAATGAAGGATAAAGTTGATATTTCCGGATGATTGAGGACTACTCTGAGAAGCTGAAGCTTGAAGAACAAAAGACTCAAGTTAATACTTGTGGTTAAGAGTGAAGCCTGAAGGTGGAACTGATTAAGGAAAGCTGAAGCTTGAAGAAGAAGATAAGTTGAAACTTATGTTGAAGGGTTGAAACCTGGAGAAGCAAATTGATATTTGTCAAGAGTGATTGAAGTCTGAAGACTGAGTTGCTGTCAGAAGAGCTGAGGCTTGGAGTTGGAAGAGAGAGGAGTGAATCTGCTTTCTTCTTTGTTTCTTCTCTGTATTGATGTGCCTTGTTTGACTTGCTTGATGCATTAGAATAAGTCCATATCTAGACTAGCTTTAATCCAGGAGCATGATTGCACTAGAGGTTGAGTTGCTCCCTCTGCTTGTATTGTTACTGTGTGGCTTTGCTTGCGGGTATTCGGTAGAGCCCTGCTCCCTTGCCCATGTGGTTTGTTTTGCTTGATAGCATGATGTTATTTCTTCTGTATGATTGCAGTTTACTGTATTTTGCTTGATAGCATGATTATCTTTCAGTATGATTACTGTTATTCATTCTGGCTTGAGGTTGAGATGAACTTGTGGAGGCTGCTGCCCCACACACATTTCCTCCCTCACTTGCATTGCATGCATTTTACAGTCGTTTACTGTTTACTGTTTAAGCTGATGCTTTACCTGTCTCTGTATCATTGACATGATCCCTTAGGACTCCCACTCCCTTTGATAAGGAAGTGATTATAAAACTTTAGGCTGAAACCTATGCATGATAACTTCTAGGAGTTCCCTGTTTCAAACCTCAACCATAGGATGAATCCTTGGCATGACAACAGTAGGACTTGATAGTCTCCTCGTAGTTGAGCCTGTTCTCTTCTCATCTCAAAACATCTTAAGATACAGTAATCATGAATGATTTCTTTCGTACGTTATGAGCCTTAAGTTATCTGAGAAAGGATTGTTGGAGAGTTCTTTCCAACAGTCTGGATGTTTAGTATGGCACCCTTTGGGTGACATGCGACGCATTCACTCTCAGGTCATAGTCTCTAGTGCGATTGAAATTGCAAACACAATAAAAAACACTTCTTCCGTAAAAGACAGAAAACAAACTTCAAACCTTTTTGCCCCGTGGGCCCGTAATTCAAAAGGAAACTTTTCTGAAGAAAAGAGTGTCGTTAAACTTCAGCGCCAATGCAAACAGGCTTTGTCCCTAACTGCTGGAACTGCTGTTTAACCCTACTCGATAAAACAGATGAATCTGAATTCCCGTAATGCGTAGTGTCCCGAACTACGTAAGCTCTGATCTCTCATACCTATTTAGAGTACGTAGGCACAATACTGATGTATTGGCGAGCCACCTTCCCCGTAACCCGTCGTAGGCCGAACTACGTTGACTCTGATTTCTCATTCTCTGATGAGAATACGTAGGCATAAAGTGCGACGCTTTGCCGAGTCATTTTCTTCTTTTTAAGCCAGCCTTGATAGGTAGATAGATAAACCAACTCGTCCAGTAAACACAACAAGCGTGGATCCCGTCGAGTACGACGGACGTGAGGGGTGCTAATACCTTCCCCTTGCGTAACCGACTCCCGAACCCAGACAACGGTTGCGACGACCTTGTCTTACCCTTTTTCGTCAGGTTTTTCCGATCGTTTCCTTTCCCGCTCCGAGGGATAAATAACGAAAGGTGGCGACTCTTCTGTTTTACCGGCACCTTATTTTCGCGGAAGCGACACCATCCACGAATGGAAAACACAAGAAAAGAAAATATGTTGCTGTGTTCGCTAATCTTCGCCTGGCGAAGCCTCTGGCAACCTTCGCTACTTTGTTCACTTGGCGAACTTGCCAGCGAAGACCACTGGGAGTTATTCTGGAATTACTCGCTAGCACTCGCCAGCACACTCGCCTGGCGAACCTTCACCACACTCATTCGTCGGGCAAACTTGCCAACGAAGACAGGGTGTTTGCTACTGACTTGGTTCGCTGCTGCTCGCTGGGCTTCGCCTGGCGAAGCTTCGCTGCCACTCACCTGGCGTACCTGCGAACTCAGAACTCCCATGGCTTTCCAAAAGCCCAAACCTCACAAACCGACCGATTTAATCCAAATCAGTTCCAGTAGCACAGCCCACTCATATCCGACTATACTACACCGTCCATTCCAAATTCTAACCGATAAAACTCAGTTTCTACCGATTAAATCAACTTCCGACCTAGAAATGGAACATAGAAAACAATCCAACAAATCCAATCTAGAACATACATGATCATATACATTATTAAGATGATAAAACTTCTCACCCTTACCTAATTAATCGCAAGTTCAGGTTGATTCTTGATGATTCTAGGTTTTCCTCTTCTTTTCTCTTCTCCTATTTTCTTTCTCTTGTTTTTCTTCTTAATGTTTCTATCTTTCTCTTTTCTCTCTATATCACATATTTTATTTTCTTTCCTCCCAAATTCTTTCCACACATTTATCAAATAATTCTCACAAAATATCCACTTAATATTATCACTAATGCCCAAAATACCCTCCAACCCATTTTTACCCGAAACTCTCAAAGTCGGCAAAAATAGCTCAATATGTAAACATAACATATTATCACACAAATTCCACATAAATAAAATAATCACTTAAATAAATCAAATAAGGACTCAATAAAAATGGGAATTCAGAATCGGGGTGTTACAACTCTCCCCCACTTTAGGATTTTTCGTCCTCAAAAATATTACCTGATTCAAACTGCTCTGGATGCGACTCACGCATCTTACTCTCCAATTCCCAAGTCATATTGCCTTCCGCAGCACCTCCCCATGCTACTTTCACAAGTGCGATATCCTTGCCTCTGAGCCTCTTAACTTCACGGTCCAAAATCCTAACCGGTAAAACCTCAACTATAAGATTATCCCTTACTTCCACATCATCCATCGGAATCACATGTGACGGATCCGGAACATACTTCCGAAGTTGTGAAACATGAAACACATCATGCAAATTCAAAAGGTTCGGAGGCAACTCCACACGGTAAGCCACAACACCAACTCGTGCAGTAATCTGATACGGACCAATGAAACGAGAAGTCAACTTCTTCGACTTTAAAGCACGACCCACACTCGTAACCGGTGTAACCCTAAAAAACACATGGTCGCCTTCTTGAAACTCAAGATCCTTTCTTCTCTTATCATGATAACTCTTTTGTCTACTCTGAGAAACTCTCATCTTTTCTTGAATAAACTTCACTTTCTCCGTCGTTTGTTGTACCATTTCCGGTCCAACTACTGACTTCTCTTCGGTTTCATGCCAACACAAAGGTGTTCGACATCTCCGACCATACAAAACCTCAAATGGTGCCATACCAATACTTGAGTGAAAACTATTGTTGTAGGTGAACTCAATCAATGCTAAATAACCATCTCAAGCACTACCTTGCTCGAGCACACAAGCACGCAACAAATCTTCCAATGATTGAATCGTCCTTTCGGTTTGACCATCCGTCTGCGGGTGATAAGCCGAACTCAATCTCAACTTAGAACCCAAAGCCTTTTGCAAACTTTCCCAAAATCTCGAAGTAAATCTAGGATCCCTATCCGACACAATACTCTTAGGAACCCCATGTAACTTCACAATCACACCAACATAAATCTCGACTAACTTCTCCAAAGGATAACTAATATCTATCGGAATAAAGTGAGCAGATTTAGTAAGCCTATCAACAATCACCCAAATAGCATTATGTCTTCTTTGCGTATTAGGCAATCCCGTAACAAAATCCATCGATATACTATCCCATTTCCACTCTGGAATGTCCAACGGTTGCATCAAACCACTAGGCTTCTGATGTTCCACTTTAGACTTCTGACAAGTCAAGCACGAATACACAAACTGAGCTACATCCCTCTTTAATTCGGACCACCAAAAGATTTTCTTCAAATCTTGATACATCGTATTCGCTCCCGGGTGAATACTTAAGTTACTCCGGTGTCCTTCCTCCAATATCATCTTTTTCAACTCTACATCATCGAAAATACAAATACGACCACGAAATCTCAAAACTCCAAAATTATCAACCTTGAAGTCCTCATTCTCATTCATCATCAAATCAACAAACTTCAAATCCAACTTTTGCTTTTCGCACATGGTAGCAAGAAAATCATTCGTAACATACAACATACCAAGTTTCACACTTCTCGGCGTCATCTCACAAACCAAACTCAAATCTCTAAAACTCTCCAACAATTCCCATTCTCTTACCATCAATGTTGACATATGAACCAACTTTCGACTTAAAGCATCAACTACCACGTTTGCCTTACCCGGATGGTAATTCAGGCCAAAATCATAATCCTTCAAAAACTCTAACCATCTCCTCTGCCTCATGTTCAACTCCTTCTGATCAAATAAATATTTCAAACTCTTGTGATCACTAAAAACTTCAAATCTCGCACCATAAAGATAATGTCTCCAAATTTTCAAAACAAACACCACAGCCGCTAACTCCAAATCATGTGTAGGGTAGTTCTTCTCATGCACTCTCAATTGCCTCGAAGCATAAGCCACAACTTTCCCATCTTGCATTAAAACACCACCTAAACCGGACAAGGAAGCATCACAATAAACCACAAACAATTCCGTCGGATCTGGCAAAATCAAAATCGGCGCCGTTGTCAACCTCCTCTTAAGCTCAACAAAACTCTTCTCACAATCAATATCCCAAACAAAAGCCTTTTCCTTACAAGTCAATTGAGTCAACGGAAGTGCCAACTTCGAAAATCCTTCAATAAAACTCCGATAATAACCGGCTAATCCCAAAAAGCTTCGAATCTCCGTAACTGACTTAGGAGCTTCCCACTGCATTACCGCATCAATCTTGGATGGATCAACACTAATACCATTACCGGAAATAAAATGCCCAAGAAAACTCACTTCCGATAACCAAAACTCACATTTCGACAACTTAGCATATAATTGCTTCTCTTTCAAAATCTATAATACAACTCTCAAATGCTCTACATGCTCTTCTTAGGACTTAGAGTAAATCAAAATGTCGTCGATGAACACAACCACAAAACGATCCAAATGATCATGAAAAATACGATTCATGTATTCCATAAACACACCTCGCGCATTAGAAACTCCGAATGGCATCACTGAAAATTCATAATGACCATACCGTGTCCTAAAAGCCGTCTTTTGAATATCCTCCTCTTTAACACGAATCTGGTGATAACCTGGTCTCAAATCAATCTTACTAAAAACACGGGCACCAACCAATTGGTCCATCAAATCGTCAATTCTAGGAAGCGGATACTTGTTCTTAATAGCTACCTTGTTCAACTGCCGATAATCAATACACAACCTCATACTCCTATCTTTCTTCTTTACTAACAATACCGGTGCATCCCAAGGAGAAACACTCGGCCTGACAAACCTCTTTTCCAACAATTCATTCAACTGTTTCTTCAACTCTACCAACTCCGATGCCGACATACGATACGGTGCCATCGAAATCGGTCTAGTACCCGGAACTAGATCGATCAAAAAATCGACTTCTCTTTCCGGTGGTACATCCGTAATGTCCTCCGGAAATACTTCTGGAAAGTCGCACACCACTGGAACCATATCCAGTTCAACCTTACTCTCTACCGACAAGGATGCAAACAAACAGAACACTTGAGCCTCATCCGCCAAAAGTTTCTTCAACTCTTTAGTAGATAGAAAACTCTCTTCCTCATCATCTTCCACAGAAGGAAACCTTACCAAATTGTGATAACAATCAATACGAACTCTATTATACTGCAACCAATTCATACCCAAGATCACATCAATTCCTTCTAACGGCAAACACACTAAGTCCATAATGAAGTCTTTACCATACATGGTCAAAGGATAACTTAAACATACCAAAGACGTAGTTACCGACCCCGAAGCGAGTGTATCAATAACCATATCGCCACCACAAGAAGACAAACACAAATCCAAACGCTTAGCGCACTCAAAAGAAATGCACGAATGAGTCGCTCCGGTATCAATAATAGCAACTAAAGGCATATTATTAATAAAGCATGTTCCTTTAATCAACCGATCCGCATTAGTAGTGTCTACACCGGCTAATGCAAATACCTTCCCACTTGTTGGAGCCTGCTTTGGCTTAGTGCACTTTATACTAATATGACCAACTTCCCCACAGTTGTAACACTTCACCACGTTCCTTCTACAGTCAGTTGTAGCATGGCCGATACCTCAACAGTTAGCACACTTCGCTCCATCCTTCTTACACTCAAAAGATTTGTGCCCCACTTCACCGCACCTATAGCACTTAATGGGACCAGAACTTCCACCTCCGGACCTCTTAACAAAGTGTTCCCTATGCTTGCCTTTATCAACAGGCGTCACATAAGGTCCACTCCTTACCGGTTGCTTTCCTCTCTTCTCATTCAAACTCTTATAGTGAGTAAAACGAGCTTTACTATCCTCTTCAAAAATTCTACAACATTCGATCAAGTCCGAAAATCTTCTAATCCTCTGATAACCCACTGCTTGGTTGATCTCAGGGCGCAAGCCGTTCTCATACTTAACACACTTGGAAAATTCCGTTGTCACCGCATCATAGTGAGGATGAAACTTCACTAACTCTGAGAACTTAGCCGTGTAGTCTATCACGGACATATTGCCTTGTTTCAATTCCAGAAACTCCATCTCCTTCTTTCCCTTCACACTCTTAGGATAATACTTTCTCAAAAATTCGGTGCGAAATAAATCCCAAGTGATTTCCTCATCGTCTACTTCAAGAACTTGTCTCATACCGATCCACCAGTCATCGGCTTCTTCTCTCAGCATGTGACTCCCAAGTCTCACCTTGTTCCCTTCAGCACCATTCATAACTCTAAAGATCCTCTCGATCTCCTTTAAACAAATCTGAGCACCGTCCGGATCAAACCTTCCCTTGAATACCAGCGACTGATTCTTTCTAAACTCATCATTAGCATTCACATTCGGCGCACCCTGCACTGCCCTAGCCATTGCCTCCAAAGCAACAGCCATCACATTGTCACTACGAACAGCCATATTCTGATTATTCCCAAAAATAACAATAAGGTTAAACAACCGTTCAACCAACAAAACAACAAGACAGACACAACTGACTCAACACTGGCTCTGATACCACTTAATGTAACACCCCCTTTCTATACCCCCAAATAATACAAATAATCATTTAGGCATAAATTCAAAATTTCATCAGAGTGCATTTATATCACGGCACAAAACGGGCATATCACATTATCCAAAAATTCAACATATACAACACCTGCTCAACAGATATGCAACAACGTAGCAACACCCACAAGGAAAATTTTTAGAACATAGGCGGAACATCCAAATATTTCATATCTTCCAAAACATGTATTCACATACACATACATCACTCAAGTTGATTTACAACATCATCAATATATACAATATTCATCCAGCATGTTTCATCAACATTCATCAGCAGATACAAGCATAGATGTATCACAAAAGAATCAAAATAATCCCTAGCTACCCGGTGCTACATATCAGAGCCAACCAACCAAAAAGAATGAAGCCACACTTCACAAAACTCCAGCAATCTAATCTGCAATGCCTCATAGAGCATTATAAAATAGCAGAAGGGTGAGAAACAATATCATAATACATAATATATATATATATATATATATATATATATATATATATATATATATATATATATATATATATATATATATATATATATATATATATATATATATATATATATATATATATATATATATATATATATATATATATATATATATATATATATATATATATATATATATATATATATATATATATATATATATATATATATATATATATATATATATATATATATATATATATACTCACTACGCCGTACATCGCAATGTATCCACACATGTATCTATATAAATAGAACACCAAGCATACACAATATGCTTCATCAATGTTTATATCAATTCATAAACATACACACATATACATATATATATATATATATATATATATATATATATATATATATATATATATATATATATATATATATATATATATATATATATATATATATATATATATATATGTATCTTCAAGCCTTCCATTCATGCCAATTATCAACAATTTACATAAACATCTACATTCATGTTTATTCACCATACATCATGCACAGATGTCAACATGCAACTCATAGAGACCGAAACACGACTCTATGCAGATGCAAATGCGGTACCGACTCATTTCAGCAGGTTCAATTGAAGAACCAAAAATAACCATCGCTCACACCCCACATGGGCACACGAGGTTTTGCAGATTCACCGAGGAATCAAATATAACCATCGCAACATACGAGGTTCTGCAAATCCAACGAGGGATCAATAAATAACCATCGCTCACACCCCACAAGGGCACACGAGGTTCTGCAGATTCACCGAGGAATCAATATATAACCATCGCTCACAACCCACAAGGGCACACGAGGTTCTGCAGATTCACCGAGGAATTAATCAACACAAGAATGCATACCATGATGCTCCACATGCAACATGACTCATGACACTCTTGAAATGCATACATGTTTATATACATACTCATGCATTCATCACATTCATCGCATATATGCATTATGCATACAAAATATATGTATGACAAACCATATATATATTCATCACCCATTCAAACCAATTTCATACATGGTTTACATTCACAATCAATCTCACCATGCATTTCTATTCAATTCAAGTAAATGCACAAAATTGCCAAACGACCACATTTCACACTTTACAAATCACAAACTAGGATTCACGCCATACGGCTACCCACAACACACATAACAACATATAATTAGTCATCTCAGACAAGGAATGATCGCAACCGAACCACACAACCCATCCACGAATGGAAAACACAAGAAAAGAAAATATGTTGCTGTGTTCGCTAACCTTCGCCTGACGAAGCCTCTGGCGAACCTTTGCTACTTCGTTCGCTTGGAGAACTTGCCAGCGAAGACCACTGGGAGTTATTCTGGAATTACTCGCTAGCACTCTCCAGCACACTCGCCTGGCGAAACTTCGCCACACTCATTCGTCAGGCGAACTTGCCAACGAAGACAGGGTGTTTGCTACTGACTTGGTTCGCTACTGCTCGCTGGGCTTCGCCTGGCGAAGCTTCGCTGCCACTCGCCTGGCGAACCTACGAACTAAGAACTCCCATGGCTGTCCAAAAGCATAAACCTCACAAACCAACCGATTTAATCCAAATCAGTTCCAGTAGCACAACCCACTCATCATCCGACTATACTACACCATCCATTCCAAATTCTAACCGATAAAACTCAGTTTCTACCGATTAAATCAACTTCCGACCTAGAAATGGAACATAGAAAACAATCCAACAAATCCAATCTAGCACATACATGATCATATACATTATTAAGATGATAAAACTTCTCACCCTTACCTGATTAATCGCAAGTTAAGGTTGATTCTTGATGATTCTAGGTTTTCCTCTTCTTTTCTCTTCTCCTATTTTCTTTCTCTTGTTTTTCTTCTTAATGTTTCTATCTTTCTCTTTTCTCTATATATCACATATTCTATTTTCTTTCCTCCCAAATTCTTTCCACACACTTATCAAATAATTCTCACAAAATATCCACTTAATATTATCACTAATGCCCAAAATACCCTCCAACCTATTTTTACCCGGAACTCTCAAAGTCGGCAAAAATAGCTCAATATGTAAACATAACATATTATCACACAAATTCCACATAAACAAAATAATCACTTAAATAAATCAAATAAGGACTCAATAAAAATGGGAATTCAGAATCGGGGCGTTACAATATGTCCAAGGCAGGATCGTTTGTTGCTACCGCTGGTACTTCAGAGTGGTCGGAGAGGTTGATGGGTCTATCTGCAGAGAAGATTACTTGGTTTGACCGGGATATGCTTGGTACAAAGGATATTTATAGTTGTAGTGGATTTCCTAACGTCCCTTTGGTCGGAAGGAAAGGTTGCATCAATTATAACCCTTCTTTATTGGTCAGATAGTTTGGGTACGCGCTGAGGGAGCCTCCTAGAGAAGAGGAGATACAAGAATATCTGTATCTCACCGGTTTATTGAAGGGTGAGACTTTAGGCAGACTTGAGCATTCTTGGAACAACATTCACAGGAAGGGGAAAACCTTATTGGGGAAGAGTAATTGCCGAGCATATGACCTGTAACAACCCAATTTTTAATAATTAGTTATTTCTATTAATTAAATAATTTATTGGGATTATTTTAATTATTTGAATTATTGGATGATTATTATTTTATTTGCGGAATAAATGTGTTAATATGTTATGTTTGCATATTATGCTAATTTATCATTTGGAGTTTTGGCAAATTGAGCTGGAGAGTGTTTTAGATATTTCTCGATTAATGATAAGATGAGATATTTTGTGAGGAAATGAATTGATAGATATTTTGAGAGAAGAAAATAATAGAGAGAAATAGAATATATATATATATATATATATATATATATATATATATATATATATATATATATATATATATATATATATATATATATATATATATATATATATATATATATATATATATATATATATATATATATATATATATATATATATATATATATATATAGACACACACACACACACACACACACACACACACACACACACACACACACACACACATATATATATATATATAAGAGAAAGTGGAGAAGAAAAGAGATAGAAATAGAAAGAAGAGAAAAGGAAGAGAAAGAAAGAGGAAGAAGAGAGAAGAGAAGAAAATAGAGGAAAAGCTTGGATAGCTCAAGATCAACATCTAGGATTCGATTTAATCGGGTAAGGGTGTGAAATATTGCTATCTTACCAATGTATATGATTATGTATGTGTGTGTTTGGATTTGTTAGAGGTTTCCCATCTTTTTCTATTCTAGGGCAGAAATGGATTTAATCGATAGAGTCGATGTTTGAAGGATTAAAATCTAGAATAATAGTGTAGATTAGTCGACAAATGTTAGGCTAAGACTACTGGAATTCATTGGAATTGAATCGGTTGATTTGGTGATGATTTGATGATTTTGGACAGTTGGGGTTTTGAACATCGCAGACGTTCGCTAGCACCTTCGCTAAGCGAGCAGGTCGCGAGTGTCCGCTGTAGCGAGCTAGTAGTGAATAGTCCTAGACTTGAATATAATGTAATTGACCCTCTTCGCTGGTAGCGAGGGGTTCGCTAGGCGAAGCTCCAGCGAGTAGGTAGCGAAGCCTTACAGTAGCTTCTATTTGCCTTCGCGAGCTTGTCCGCTAAGAACTCGCTAGGCGAGCAAGCTAGCGAGTGTGACAACATTTTCATTTCCTTGTGTTTCCATCCAATGTTGATTGTTTGGTTCGATTGTGTTTAATCCTTATCGGAAATGAATAGTTTATGTGTTGTTGTGTGATATGTTGTGGGTAGCCGTATGGTGTGAATCCTAGATTGTGGAATCGATTATGGAATGTGGTCTTTTGACTAATATATTCATTGTTTAAATTAATTAAAAGTGCATGATGAATGTGATTGATGTTCGTTGTCGTTGGCGCGATATTATGAATGCATATTGATTGTATGCGATTGAGTGTGAAGAATGCATGAGAACATATTGTGAATATGTGTGCATTGCTTGATAAATGTGGTGTGATGTTGAAAGTATGAATACTTTGATTATTATGAAATGTGTTGTGTTTGCAATCATGTTATAATTCTTATGTGATGAATTATTTGAGAATGCATGAGATTAAGATGCGAGAACGGTCTTAAGTGAATTTGGTTGTTGATTGCATACGCATTATTTGGTCAAGAGGCAATGCTTGCTAGTTTCATGGAGGCTAGTGACTTGTCCCAAGCCTAGAAGAGTGGGTTTGAAAGCTTAGAGGACGGGCTTTTGTTGTTATCGGTCTAGAGGATGGACCCGGTTTAAATGTAAAAACTGAAAAATGATGACAAGTGTTGGTACCACATGGCATGAGTTGCATTGAGTTGCATCAAGTCACATGGCATAGATATCATTGTTATATGAAATTATGCTTGTGTATGAATTGTTGAATTGAGGATTATGGATGTGTGCATGATGAAACATGTTTGGTGATTATCCATATTTGTTTATACATATATTGTGATGTATATGATGATGATAATGAATTATGGTGAGAAATGCGGAATATGTGTATTCTATGCTTGTATATATATATTTATATGCATTGATTATTATGATAATATTTCTCATCCTCCTGCTGGAATGATGTCCTATCTGGCATCATGCAGGTATCAAGAGTAGAGTTGCTTATAGTTGCGAAGTCGCTATTGGTGTAGCTATTTAGTAATTTAATTATGTTGGGTCGAGTCATGCTCTGGTCATGTAAAACTGGGATCGCTTGGTTTATATTTTAGAGATGCATCATGTACTCCATGTTATGTTTTGGTATTCATTGGAATATTATGATGTTGGCCTTAGTGCCTAAGTAATGTTGATTTATGTGATGAACACGAATGTTCTGTTAAGAGAATTATGAATATAAATTGAATCCGCTGCTACATGCAAAGTGAAATCTTGAAAAGGATAATTATTTATTAAAGTGTTAATGAGCATGACATATGGTTTTTGATGTTTTGAAAGTTACGTGTGATGCCCTTTTGTGAATGCATGATAATTTACTCTTATTATTCATATATTTTCTGTGGGGTTTAGAAGGGTGTTACATTAGTGGTATCAGAGAAGGCCGGTCCATCCGGCCAAGTTGTCTAATGTTGTTTGTTCCCTTGTATGCGACATATGTGTGAAAACACTGTCGATACATGTTTTTTTGTCTAACCTTTGTCTGCGGGAAGTGGGAATGATTCAAGTTGGGGAGAAACTTGTGCTTCTCCAGGATGCGACAAGTGTGGAGTTGTAGCTCAGTGTGTGGTTGAACGCTCTTATAGCTTCGTAAAGATGGTTTATACCCCCTCATGATTTTCGGCTGTCTATTGACAAATTGAGGAACTGATCACCTTTAATCTCTTGTTGATAGTAGTTGGGATTGTGTTGGATGGGATAGATGTGTCTTGCAAGATTAGATGGTGTGATGCTATGAATTGTCTTGAGTTAAGTTAACTGCTTCGGAATTGTTTTGATGAGTCGGCACAGGACAGTGTTGAGATGTTTAATTTTTTATGGGAATTTTGGAGTGTTAATGAAAATGGGGAATTTGACGGTTTACCGATTAATTATGGTTTTCTGGGAGTTATCCTGACAAGATAGTGATATACGACCAGGACATGAAGTGGAGTGTGATCGACTTAGTTACGGAAACTAATCAGATATTGAGAGCTCCATATTATATGTCTATTTGGATGGTCAAGAAATTAAAATTGTTTGAGTGGTTTTGAGACTTGTGTCTGGTGTGTATGCTACGGCAAGAGATTGTGAGGTCGAGTATAAGGATGGATAATGACTTCTGGTGATTATTAAAGAAAGTAAGATGTGGAATACAATATTGGTATAATTAGACCTTTAAACATTTCAAGAGTTGAAGATGTGTTGAATGACCTTCTAAGTGTGAAAATACTGTTTTCGTATTTTTGACGTAACGGGAGAACCATAACTTGGAATGACGCACGGTTCGAAGCGTTGGACGCTATTACAATGCTCTATGTGACGGTGAAGTAGTGGCATGGAATTAAGTTATTTATTGATGGAATATGTTTGGATGTTGTAGTAAGTGCAGAAAGTGTGGTTTGTGTTTCCGCCATAACTCACAAATTGAGTGTCCGTTTGGCATGAGATTTTCCATACCTAATCGAGCGAGTCAATGGTTGTGTTAACTGATGATATTTTGATATATTTGAAGAGTATAGAGGATCGTTTTGAGCATCGAGAACTTGAGTTATCAGTGTTGGAGAGGAAGCAGTTATATGCCACTGTGAAATAAGTTCAAAGAGTTTTGGGAGAGCTGTCAACAACTCGTGTGTTGATTTTTGCTGAATTCGACATAACTGTTCATTGTGTTTTGTGATGCTTTGTTGATATGATTGGGAGATATGTTAAGTGCAACATCAACGAGTCTAGTTATGTTTGGAGACAATTTAAAGTACATAAGAGGGACTATCTGACAAGTGATTTAGAGTTGGTTGTTGTTGTGTTTGTGCCGGAGTTGGCGGCTTCAATTGGTTAGTGTGAGATTTGAAATGGTTGGTGATCTCAAGAGCTTAAGGTATTTGTTTGATTTGGAAGAGTTGAATATAAGGCAGAAAATGATTGGGACTCCTGAAGGATTATGGTTTTGGATTGAATTACCATTCGGGTGAAGCAAACGTGGTAGCTTATGCATTGACTTGGAAATCTTTGCATATACTGATGATGATGGTGAGAAGAGTTAGAACGAATTGAGCAATTTTGTGATATGAGTTTGGTTTGTTAAGAGACTTCTTATGGAGTTAAGCCTAGTATGTTGAACCTTACTAGAGGTATTCTTGATGAGATTCGATAAGGTCACAACTCTGGTTTGAGTTGGTAGAATGGTTGAATTTGATGAATTAAAGTCGAAGGGATGATTTTCGGATTGATGAGAATGGTATCATGAGGTGTCGTGATAGAGTTTGTGTTCTAGATATTATTAAGTGGAATAAGAGTATTAAGGTAGATGGAGTATCCATCTCAATGCTATGAAGATGCAACCGGATTTGAGGAAATTATTTTGATGGCCATAGATGAAGAGAGGAGTTGTTGAGTTGGTATATGCTGGTTAGACTTATCGGAAGTCGAAGAATAAACGTCAGAGACCGTTGGGTCCAATGCAACCGTTGAATATTCCAGAGTGGAAATCGGACAGTATTCCCATGGATTTTGTGTTGGGTTTTCCGGAGAATTTGAGGGATATGATTTTACTTGGGTGATTTTAGATAGAATGACTAAATAGGCTCTTTTCCTAACAAGGAAGATTAATCATTCTATGTTAAAGCTAGCTGAGATGTATATCGATGAAGTGATGAAGTTGTATGAGATGTCGTCGAATATTGCGTCAGATGGGAATCTGAGTTTTCTTCGAGATTTTGGGAGAGGTTGCAGACACTTTGAGTACCATGTTGAAGTTGAACTCTGCCTATCATCCGTGGACGGATAGACGGACAGAGAGGACTATCCATTGTTTAGAGGATTTGTGGAGAGCTTGTGTGTTGGATCAAGGTGGATCGTGAGATAGTTAACTATCAATGATTGAATTACCTACAATAACCGCTATCATTCTAGTATCGGAATGACATCGTATGAAGCTTTGTATGGTAGGAGGTGTAGGACTCCTTTGTATTGATATGATTCAGGTGAGAGTGTTGTGCTCGGACCTGAGAATTGTGTAAGAGACGACTGAAAAGATCAAGAAGATCCAAGAAAAGGCGTGTTTTGAGAGTTTCAGTGGTGACTGGTGTTGGTCGAGCTTTGAAGTCTCGGAAACACACACCGTGTTTTGTTGATTTGTATCAGAGTGGCGCAGCGGAAGCGTGGGAGAAGTAGCATGTTAGATTGTTTTACCTCTTTCGCTTGTGAATTTACATGATGTGGTATGTGCCTAAGTTGAGGAAGTGAAAGTGCATTCATTCAGATCGATGGTGTACAAGTGAGAGATGATTTGACTGTTGAGGCATTGCTAGTTCAGATTGATGAACGAGAAACAACTTCGAGGTTAAGAGGTTTCTTTGGTGAAGGCAATCGGGAGGACCAGCTGGAGAAAGTTGGCTTTGGGAGTGGGAGACCAGTTGAGAGAGTCGTATCCGACTCTATGCATTGAGGTAATTTTCGAGGGCATAAATCTTTAAGTGGGGGAGGATTGTAACAACCCAATTTTTAATAATTAGTTATTTCTATTAATTAATTGATTTATTGGGATTATTTTAATTATTTGAATTATTGGATGATTATTATTTTATTTGTGGAATAAATGTGTTAATATGTTATGTTTGCATATTATGCTAATTTATCATTTGGAGTTTTGGGAAATTGAGCTGGAGAGTATTTTAGATATTTCTCGATTAATGATAAGATGAGATATTTTGTGAGGAAATGAATTGGTAGATATTTTGAGAGAATAAAATAATAGAGAGAAATAGAATATATATATATATATATATATATATATATATATATATATATATATATATATATATATATATATATATATATATATATAAAAGAGAAAGTGGAGAAGAAAAGAGATAGAAATAGAAAGAAGAAAAAAGGAAGAGAAAGAAAGAGGAAGAAGAGAGAAGAGGAGAAAATAGAGGAAAAACTTGGATAGCTCAAGATCAACATCTAGGATTCCATTTAATCGGGTAAGGGTGTGAAATGTTGTTATCTTACCAATGTAAGACGACTATCCATCCTCATGGGTTAGCTCAAGACATATTGGTTAAAGTTGACAAATTCTTCTTTCTGGTTGATTTCATTGTGATTGACATGGAAGAGGATGATGATGCTCCACTAATACTAGGTCGACCTTTCATGAAAACCGCGCGAATGATGATTGATGTTGATGACGGTTTGATGAAAGTGCCAGTCCAAAATGAAGAAGTCACTTTTGATCTTTTCGAAGCTATGAAGCATTCAAAAGATAATCGTGATAGTTTCCAAATTGATGTAATTGAAGAAGCAATGTTGGAAGTATCTAAGCATATTCATGTGACATTTCCTGTGGAATTAGCTCTTGATGACTCTTTTGAAGTGTTCACAATTGAAGAAGAGCAAGCTCTTGAGGAATGTTTAAGGGAACTTGATAATCTTAAAGAGTTGCAACCATGGGAAGTCGAAAAGGAAGTGTTCAAAAAGGAGGTCCATGAAGAAAAACCACCAATTGAATTGAAAATGCTATCTTCTAACTTGAAGTATGCATTCCTTAATGAAACCGAAGAGAAGCCGGTTATTATAAGCAACCTTTTGTCTAAAAATGAAGAATCTCGTTTAATTGATATGTTAAAAAAGAATAAAGAAGAAATGTGATGGACTCTTTCCGATCTCAAAGGAATTAGTCCTTCTTATTGCATGTACAAGATTTTAATGGAAGAGGATTTTAAGCCGGTGGCTCAACCTCAACGCCGCTTGAATCCTACTATGAAGGAGGTTGTTAGGAAAGAGGTTGTTAAGCTTTTGGATGCAGGAATGATCTACCCAATTTCAGATAACCCTTGGGTGAGTCCAGTGCATGTGGTTCTAAAAAAGGGTGGCATTACCGTCATTCGAAATGAAAAATATGAATTGATCCCGACGAAGGTGGCATCGGGGTGGAGAATGTGTATTGATTATAGGAGGTTGAATACCGCAACTCGAAAAGACCATTTTCCACTTCCGTTCATGGACCAAATGTTGGAAAGACTTTCGAGGAAAAAATACTATTGTTTCCTTGATGGCTATTCCGGGTATAACCAAATTGCGGTTGACCCAGCCGATCACGAGAAGACGACTTTCACATGTCCGTTTGGAATTTTCGCATACAGAAAAATGCCCTTTGGGTTATGCAACGCATCAAAGACTTTCCAACGATGTGTGCAAGCTATATTTGCCGACTTGATCAAGAAAACGATGGAAGTGTCCATGGACGACTTCTCTGTGTTTGGAAGTTCTTTTGGTTTATGCTTGGATAATTTGGAAACAGTACTTGAAAGGTGTGTGAAAACAAATCTCGTGCTTAATTGGGAGAAATGCCACTTCATGGTAACCGAGGGGATAGTGCTCGGACATAAAGTCTCTTCAAAAGGGCTTGAAGTGGATCGAGTAAAAGTTGACATGATTGTGAAGTTGCCTCCTCCGGTAAATATGAAGGGAATCCGAAGCTTCCTTGGGCATGCCGGTTTCTATCGGCGATTTATCAAAGACTTCTCAAAGGTAGCTAGGCCTTTGAGTAATTTGCTCGCCAAGGACCAGGTATTTCTCTTAATTGAAGATTGTTTACATGCTTTTAAAATTTTGAAGGAAAAACTTATTACCGCTCCAATTATAGTCACTCCGAATTGGAATTTAAATTTTGAGCTCATGTGCGATGCTAGCGACTATGCAATTGGAGCGGTATTGGGCCAAAGGAAGGAAATTTTTTTTCACGCTATACACTACGCAAGTAAAGTTCTAAATGAGGCACAAATTAATTATGCTACCACCGAAAAAGAATTACTTGCGATAGTGTATGCGCTAGAAAAATTTCAGTCTTATCTTATTGGTTCTAAAGTGATTGTGTATACCGACCATGCGGCAATTAAATATCTGCTCACCAAACTGGATTCGAAGTAAAGGCTCATCTGTTGGATCCTCTTGTTGCAAGAATTTGATGTTGAAATTAAGGACAAGAAAGGATCGGACAATTTGGTGGCGGATCATTTATCTCGCCTTGTGAATGTGGAGGTTACATCTTCTGAAAAGGAAATCCGAGAAGAATTTCCTGATGAAAAACTTTTTAAAGTTCAAGTTAGGCCGTGGTTTGTAGACTTTGCAAACCATAAGGCGAGTGGTTTTGTGCCTCCCGACCTAACTCCGAACCAAAAAAGGAAATTCATCTCGGATTGTAAGTATTATATGTGGTGATAACATTTTGAGAAGGTGTGTTATCGGCGGTGAAGCTCAAAGTATTCTATGGCATTGTCACAACTCGCCTTACGGCGGACATTTCAATGGGGCAAGAACGGCCAATAAAGTCCTTCAATCAGGATTTTATTGGCCTTCTATTTTTAAAGACGCAAATGCCCATGCGCAAAGTTGTGACAGTTGCCAACGAAGTGGTGGAATAGGTAAGAGAGACGAGATGCCTCTCCAAAACATCCAAGAGGTTGAATTATTTGATTGTTGGGGTATCGATTTTGTCGGACCATTCCCACCCTCTTTTGGAAATGAATACTTGCTGGTTGCTGTTGACTACGTGTCGAAGTGGATTGAGGCGATTGCCTTACCTCGGGCGGATTCTAAAACGGTAATAAAATTTTTAAAGAAAAACATATTTTCCCGTTTCGGAATCAAACTTTTGAAATGCACCATTGGAAAATATTTTAAAACATTATGGTGTAACACATAGAGTGGTGACTCCATACCACCCACAGGCCAATGGTCAAGATGAAGTCTCTAATAGGGAGATTAAGAGAATACTTGAAAAAACTGTGTCTAACTCTAGAAAAGATTGGTCGCAAAAATTGGATGAAGCTCTATGGGCATACCGCACTGCTTATAAAGCTCCAATTGGGCTAACTCCATTTCAACTGGTTTTTGGTAAAATTTGCCATTTGCCGGTCGAAATGGAGCACAAAACCTTATGGGCTTTAAAATTTTTGAACTTTGATAATGAGTTGGCCGGTGAAAAAAGAAAGGTGCAACTGCTTGAGTTGGAGGAGATGCGCAATGCCGCATATCACTCAAGTTGGTTGTACAAAGAAAAAGTTAAAGAATATCATGACAAGAAGCTCAGGTAAAAGGAATTTGTGCCCGGGAAGTTGGTATTATTGTTTAATTCCAGGTTGAGGCTTTTTCTCGGAAAATTAAAGTCAAAATGGTCCGGGCCATTTCGTGTGAAAGAGGTAAAAACTTTTGGGGCTGTTGTGATTGAAGACATGGAAAAGAAGGACAGTTGGACGGTAAATGGCCAACGTTTAAAGGTATATCTTGGTGGCCTAGTTGATCGAGAAAGTTGTGCCTTCCTTCTGGATGTTCCGGTGTGAGCATCTTGGACCGTCGAGCTTATCCGACGTTAAACAAGCGCTTGTTGAAAGGCACCTCAACATTGTAAGTATTTGCTGTTTTTGGTTGTGTTTTGTTGGTGTCTACAAGGTGGAAGCATGCTGAAACTGACCTTTGGCTGCTGTCCTGAATTTGTGATATTTTGTCATGCTCGCTAGCACGTCTGCTAGGCGAGCATGTAGCGAGCCTTTGCTATCTGTTCGCTAAGCGAGCATACGCGTATCTGGCATTTTAAGTTGTTTAGTGGTCCATTCTTGTAGGCCCAAAATCTGTTTTTCTTTTGTAACTTAGTCATTCACATTCACTCTCACTCTCACACTTCCAACTGCACAACACAAGAACTCTCCTCTCTATTCTCTTGTAAGCCCTAATTTGTATGTATCAATCTCTCTACTGTAATCATGTTTGATCTTTCTCCTCTCTTTTTGTTCTTCATTGTTTTAATTGTAGAAAAATTAGGATTTAGGTTAACTGTTGCAAGTTTGGGAATTGAGAAATTTTAGGTTTGCATGTGTACTAAGAACAACGCCTTTCATGTTACATCAAGTAGTTCTGGAATTGTATTAGACAAACTTGTGATTTTGATGTTTGGGGTCCAAAACAGTGGCTGATTTTGAACTTTCGCAATGCTCACTAGCTTGTTCGCTAGGCGAGTCAGTAGCGAGCATTCTCTATGAGCTCTCTAGGCGAGCAAGCCAGCGAGCATGACATAACTTGTTTTTTATTTATGATGACTGATAATCTTGTGCTGCTGTTTGTTGGTGTTTTCTGTGGTTTATATGCAGATGGCCTCAGGTAGTCATGGTATGAAGCAAAAAGTTGCCAGCACCTCCCGTACAGTCCCGATCCAATTTGATACAGAAAAGTTCATAGGGGCAAAACAAGCTGTCCGCTTTGTGGCGTTACAAAAAAGGAAGATCCTCCCTAAAAAGAGGTTCATCATCGACCCACAAGGCGAATATAGAACTTTTGCGGGGCTGATTAACAGTAAAAGGTGGGATAGGCTGGTTTCTCCACTCGAAAACTACAACATTGATATTGTGCGCGAATTCTACGTGAACATGCTGCCTAAAAATGACGAACCCTCCACATGGACGACAAGATTGATGGGCCGTCAGGTCACTTTCGACAAGGATTCCATTAACCGAGTGCTTGGCGAACCGCTCCATCTGGGAGCAAATGAATTGGACAAATACACCATAGACCTGAGGTTGCAAAGAAATACAGATGCCACTTCCGCTGCCCTGTTGCTAAAGGGTAAATCGGTTGAGCTAAACCAATCTGGACATCCTATGAGATATCATAGGGAGGACATGATTCCTATAGCTCAGCTGATTTTACTTCTAGTTCTGACAAACATTGTGCCAAAATCCCACACATCGACCGTGCCGATCCCAGTGGCACACCTTGTCCACTGCATACTCACTAATGTCCAAATTGATGTGGCTAGGATTATTGCTAATGAGCTGAAGTCCATTGTTGAGAGCGGTCTAAAGTCGGGGGCGCGAGTTAATTGCCCCCTTGCTTTTCCTTGCCTCATTATGGCCTTATGCTCCCAGTCGAGGATGAAACTTCCATCCCGTAGTTTGTTGAAGATTCCGACCCCTATTGATGACAAATATGTGGATAAGTACTGTAAGCCAAAGAACTACAGAGGTGGTGCAGCTGCTAGTACCGGGACTGCTGATGGTCCCGACGCTTTTTCTCAAGGGTTCGACCCTTTTCAGCAGGCAGTGTGTAACTACAACTGGGATTGGATGGCAGCAACGCAACGAGCTATGGTGGATATTCACGATTCTATGCAGGTATTATAGCTTTAGATCTGTGACCCCTCCGTTGAGCGTCCTAAGATGACGCGTGAGCAGTTTATGCAACACGCGAACTGGGTTGTGACAGGCCTGTTTTTGGAGAGGGGGCGGGTGCTAGTGGTCCTGCTGGTGATGATGGTACTGATGACGATGGTTCTGATGATGTTGAGGGAGAGGAAGATTTTGATGATGATGGTTCTGAGGATGAGGAGTCTGAGTCCGAAGAGGACTAAGTTTTTATCTTTTTCAGTTTTAGTGTTTTGTTTTATTTTCAGATATTTTGGGTTATACTTTTTGCGGTGTTTTGTCCCCCACGCACATTATTTTTATTATAATGTTTAATGTTTTGTTTTAAATTATTGTGTTTTGTTTTAAAATTTTTCTGTTTAATAATTTTGTGGTTGTTGAGTGTCAAAACCTTCTAGATTGGTTGCTCTCTAAAAGAATTATCCAATGAAGGTGCATCCGAGCTTGGATGGCAATGATAAAAATAAACAAGAGAATAAGGCTAAGGTACATGGTTACCTTCAGTTAGAACTTTAGAATGCATGAAGAAATTTATTCTTGTTGTAATTGAATATTGTTCTTTTTGCAACATGATTGAATGAGTGATTCACTTAGGACTTAAGACCACAAATTGTGAGGAAACCTCCATTGTACAAATAAATGCTGGATTCTAATGAACTGTGTTGATTCTCTTAATTCATGCTTTGTCTTTTATTATTGTGAATTTGTGGAAGCAAGTAGAAATGATCAAGGCACTTATTTATTTCGAGCACAACCAGTTCCAAATACAAACTACTCGTGAGCAGAGAGTATTTGTTAACCCCTTTGAGCTTAAACAGTTGAATCTCAGCTTGAAATAAAGCGAGACTTCAAAAATCTTTTTCTTGAAAACCTGAAATTTTTTTATTATTGTTCTTTTGCCGTAACAAGTAAAGAGCATTCACTTATGAAGGAAGTAGAAGATAAGTTGGGGAGAACGAAATTATAAGTTGGTAGTTTGCCACAACTCTTGAAAAACCAAGCAAGCATTGAAAAGAAATTAGAAAAAGAGAAACAGTTGTTTTGTGAATACGGTGTGAAAAAGGAAAATATTGAAATGAATGAAAATGAATGCTTGCTTGGAAGACAAATATTGAAAAAATTTGAGTTGTGAAATAAGAGTTATGAAGGCTTCAAATGAGAAATAAGTTAAATAAAGTTGAGATGTGTGAATAGTTTTACAGTGAATGTCTCTTTTGCGTCGACAACTTCATTTTCAATGGCTTTAGATATGTCCCTTGTTTGTTAACCGGACCAAGCTACAACCGGGAAAGACCTTAGTGATCTTCGTGCTTTCACATTTTCATTTATAATTGTTAGACATTGTATGAATTGAACTGAGTTTGGCATTGTTCATTGGAGAGTGAGATTGCACCCGCGGTTGTAAACGCATGATCTCTTCAATCCTTATTCGAAGAGGAGTGATATGGTGATTCATTCAGGATATCATTATTGTGGATTGATGCATGTCTTGTATTGCTTTAAGGATTTAGTTTTTGTGTATTGTGTTGTTCTAACCATTGGAGACTTGTATCTAGTTGAGTCGCTTGTGTTTGAGCCATTTGATCCAATTTCGGAAAAACCTTTTTCTTTAAGGAAATCCTCTTGTTCTTCAAGAGGCATACTTTGTTTGAGGGCAAGCAAGATTCTAGTTGGGGAGAGTTGTTAGATGCCCAATTGTGCTTATTTGAGCTATCAAATGTGGGCATCTTTCGCTCCTTTTTGTCTAATTTCGGTTCCAAACAGCCTTGCTTTTGTTGATATGCAATATGATGTGAAATGCTCTTGGTCCTTTTAATTTGTGTGTTATTATGCAGTATTTGAGCATGAAAGAGTAGAATCTGAAGACACAAGAAAGTTGACAAAGGAATCAAGAAAGAACAAGAGCAAAAGCATGTTCACTAGGCGAACATCTGGCGAGTGTTGCAGCGAGCTGTTCGCTAGGCGAGCTCGTAGCGAGCTGCTAGCGAACACTCCCAGACTTGGACAGAATCAAATTGGCATCATTCGTTGGCAGCGAGGAAGGTGGCGAAGAACTCGCTAGGCAAGCACCTAGCGAGCAAGTAGCGAAGCATTCCAGAATATTTTCCTCAGTCCTCGCTAGCATGTTCGCTAGGCGAGGCTGTAGCGAACATTCGCTGTTAGCTCGCTAGGAGAACAAGGTCGCGAGTGTGACAGGACAACAACTTTTTCAATAAGTAGAAATGTGTACTTTTGAGATATACCATATTTTCACTAGTTCTGCTCCAAAAGAGATTTTTTTATGACCTAGAAACCCAATATCTCTCATTTCCTTCATTTCTTAATATTATTCTACAAAAAGAAGGTGGATTCTCATCCAAGTTGGAATCTTTGACTTGGATGTTCATCAACCTTCTTCTGAAACTTCTTTTGCAAGCTACCATGAAAATGAGTAGCTAAGCTCTTCTTTTTGTCAAGGTCAGATATAGGTGATCATTAAGCTTTGTATGTATATGGATGATCTTCATTTGTAAACTCTTGGATGATGAATATATGGTGAAAACCTTGCTTTATTTATAACTCTTTGTGTTGGTTTATGATTGAAAGATATTTTCCAACTCTTGACCTAGGTTTTCATCCCTCTATTTTCTTAAGCTAGAAATAGTTTTGAATGTGGTTGTTCATGAAAATGTTAAACCTAAATGTTGTCATTTTGATAGATTGTGTGAGAAATCAACAATGGATCAAAATGAGAAAAATCACAATGTGAGTTAGAAATAATCACATTGGGAGGATGTTGTGAATGTGTTTATCATCTAAAGGAGTTTATGCGTATTGTTGATCGAACATATACAAGCAAAGTGATTACCGAACCCTAACTTTGACAATCTTTATTAAATCGTAAAATCAATCTTTTACTGCAATTTTTTACTTTTTATGCAAGATATCGTGACTAAAAACCAAACCCCTTTTGTTACTACAAAGTTAATAACTTGACAACCGTCGAACGACGGCAATATCTCAAATTCCCTATGGAGACGATAACAAAAACCCGACACTTAACCACTGCTTTAACAAAGGGTGTTACATGACCCTTACCGGACTTGGATTCATGATAGAGCTGCGAAGTTTCTGATGTCGTTTCCTTTAGTCGCACCTCTGTATCCTCTCATGATTGAGGAACCCACTACCATAGTCATTCAGAAGTACAAGCAGGTAATGTTTGAGAAGGAAGAGTTAAGAAAAGCTAATGAGGAGTTGGAGAAAGAAATCATTCAGCTTTGAAGTGAGAAGATTAATGTTGTTCACTCTTTCAGAAAACAAACTGAGCTTGTAAACAAATTGGGTACGGATCTGACTAAGGAAACCAATTCTCGGGAGCGTTTGGGTTTGGATTTCAAGGCCGTTAATAGTGTTCTTGGTACCAAGAAGGAAGATTTGGATATGTTTGTCGCCACTCTTCCTGGCGTTTATTATGAGAAGCTCATTAGCAGTATGCCGGATAGTTTCTATGACTTAATCATCACCAGAGAGAGGGTGGAAAATGGTATCAAGTTAGGAAAGATAAGTGGTGGTGAAATACCCTCAGTTGGAGGAGCTAAGAAGGTGTTTGGTAACAAGAAACGAGAAGGAGATACCAATTATGTGTCCAGCTCTCGCGGGAGAGGTAGAGGTCAGAATCGTCAGCAACAGCAGATTACCAATATTACAATTCCCGCAGTGTAACAACCACAACAACAAGATAGTCGATCATTTGCAGAAGAGTTTATGAGGTTGATACAAAAAAGTGACTACAAGATAGTCGATCATTTGCAGCAAATTCCTTCTAAGATATCTATCCTATCTTTGTTACTATGTTCTGAAGCGCATAGGAATGCACTATTGAGAATACTGAATACTGCTTACGTGCCACAAGAAATTTCGGTTAATCAACTCGAAGGGCTTGTTGCACACATAAATGCAGGAAATGGCTTGGGATTTACAGACTTGGATTTGACGCCAAGGGGCAGAAACCATAACTGTGCGTTGCGCATATCATTAGAATGCCGAGGGGCTGTTATGTCTCATGTACTTGTGGATACCGGATCGTCCTTGAATGTACTTCCAAAGAAAGCCCTAATAAAGTTGGACACGCAAGGTCTGATTTGCACGCCAAGTGATTTGGTGGTGCGCGCTTTTGATGGTACCCGAAGGTCTGTGTTCGGAGAAGTGACATTGCCCATTCAGGTGGGACCGGAAGTCTTTGATGCAGTGTTTTACACTATGGACATTCAGCCAGCATACAGTTGTTTATTAGGCCGTCCATGGATTCATTTAACAGGAGCTGTGACATCCATGCTGCATCAAAAGCTAAAGTATATGGTTGGCGATAGCGTTATTATAGTGTGTGGGGAAGAGGATATAATGATCAGTCACTTATCATCCTTCCAGTACGTCGACGGAGAGATACATGAAACCCTTTGTCAGGCTTTTGAAACAGTCAAAATTAAAGACAAATCTCCTGTTGAGAGCAAAGCGCCGAAAGTGGCCATGTCTTCTTTTAAAGAGGCCCAAGCAGTGGTACAGACTGGGGCAACGCAAGGTTGGGGCCAGGTATTGGAGATTCCCCACAAGCAAGACAAGTTTGGTTTAGGGTACCGCCCGTCATTTTCTTCTCCTTCAGCCTCGCAGAGCGCTCCGCGCTATAAAGGACCGGTGCAGTTCACTAAAGGAGGAGTTATCTTCGAAAGGATCAATGCTGTGTCAGACGAAGAGGGAGATAGTGATTGTCATATGGATGCTTGGATCCAGCCTTGCACTCTAGGGCAGAGCCTGCGCAACTAGCCTATTGAAGAATTCGTTCAAGTGACGACAGAATAATAATGCTTTGTTTTTTTTATTATTGTACTACTCTATGTTCTACCCAAAGCATAGCGGTATTTTGTTTTAGGGCCTTATCGTTTAAGTTTGAACACTGCTTTATCAATTAATCAAAGGGCGTTTTTCTCATTCAAATTTTGTGATCTTTGTCTTTCTTATTTTTGTTTTTCACAATAAAATGGCAATGTGGTTTGTACTCATTTGCATATCATTTGAAACATTTAACTATTTTCATTGCAGGATTCCTATTGCAGATGACACCGATTCAGAACCTCCTATGACTCGCTTCGACTTCGATCAACCGATATATCAAGCTAAAGAAGAGATTGATGAAGATGAAGACCTTCCAGAAGAGCTAGCTAGACTCTTGAAACAAGAAGAGAAGATCATTCTGCCTCACCAGAAGGAAATCGAGGTTATTAATATGGGTTCTGAAGAAGTTGTCAGAAATGTTCGGATAAGGTTGCGTTGCAGAGTGACATCAAGCAAAGACTGATCGAGATGCTTCGAGAGTTGTCGCTACTGTGAAAAAAGGTTCCGAAAAAGACAAAAGAGTCGCCACCTATCGTTATTTATCCCAAAGGAGGGAAAGGAAATGATCAGGAAAAACCTAGCGAAAAGAGATAAGATTGTGACATCAAGATCCTCAAAGATCAACATTTGTTTTGATGAAGACAAATCCCTCAAGAAGGCAAAGATGATCAACCATCAAGTATCAGGACAAAGATACAACTTTGAAGATGTTCTCATCTGAAGGTATAATGAGAATATCCATTAAGCATTTAAGTCCTAATTGCTCAAAACTTTTAAAACATTTCTCATGACTTGTTACACTCTCACAAGCTTTTGAAAACAAAATTTTTCTAAGTTTTTCAAAGTGCAATCGATTGCATGATCAAATTTTTTAACTGTTTTTTCTTCTGTTTTGAAGAGCAATCGATTGCTGCCTTAATGCAATTGATTGCATGCTTAAAAAATTCTCAGTTTTCACTTCTGTTTTAAAGTGCAATCGATTGCTGCCTTGGTGCAATCGATTGCTCACTGAACGCTTTTGAAAATTCTTTCTGAAAAATTGCATCTCTTCATTCAAATGTCTGTTAAATGTTTCCTTTGAAACATAACAACTGTTCATCAATTTTTTCTGAAGATTTGCATGATTTCATCAAGAAGATATTTTTCTAATATAAATACCTAACTTTTCAAATTCAAAAACAACTCTAACTTTTACATCAATTCTTTACAATCTCTTTCAATAAAAAATTCTTGAACTTTTTCTTTAAGACAATTTTCACAAAGAATTTTCTGCATCAATTTCATATCTTTTGAAAAGAAAATTCTGGAGCAATAAGTCTTAGATACTTGTGGAAATTCCATTGAAAGAGAAGATTCAATCTCAGCATTAATTATCATTATACATTGTTACAAATCTTACAAAACTCAGAATTGTATTTTAGTTTTCCCTTGCTGTTCAGGATTGTTGAAAGCAAGTGTGTGCATTAGAGAGGATTATTCTCATTGCACTTAGTATTTAGATCTTAAAGGTGTTTTAAGAACCTTTGATCTCCTATAGTTTATAACAAATTGTACATTGATCCTAACTATAGTGAAATCTCTTTCGTGTTGAAAGGGGAGTGGAGTACCCTCGGTGTGTGAGGGGAACCACTATAACTCTCTGTGTCTCTTTTACTTTCTGTCTTTACAAGCTTTCAAATCATTACTTCATTAAAAAGAATGTAACATAGTCCTCCTAAAACCAGAAAATTTCAAAGAACCTAATTCACCCCCCTCTTAAGCGCATTACTTACTCACAATCGGTATCAGAGCAGGTTTGGGTAACCTGTTCCTATTTGATCCAGTATGGCTTCCGCAAATAACAAAGGTGTATTCAAAGACGGTGGTAGCAGCAACAAGCCTCCATTTTTTGTGGTGAATACTTTGATTTCTGGAAAATCCATATGAAGGCTCACTTAGAAGCACAAGGAGATGAAATTTGGGATGCTGTTCAAAATGGTCCTTTCACTCCTTCAACGGTCGTTAACGGTGTAGGATCTGTAAAGCCCAAAGCCTCATGGGATGACGATGATAAGAAAAGGGTTCTCTATGACAAGAAGACAATCAATCTTCTACAAAGTGCATTAAGCATGGACGAATTTTTTCGCATCTCAACATGTATCTGGGATACTTTAGTGGAAACACATGAAGGAACGATCGAAGTTAAAAGATCAAGGTTGAACACGCTGAGTCAAGAATACGAGATGTTCAGAATGCAGCCAGGAGAATCAATTCTTGACTTGCAGAAGAGATTCATGCAGTTGACAAATCATCTTATAGCACTCGGTAAGACACTAACTAACGATGAATTAAATCTTAAAGTGCTTAGATCCTTGTCCAGAGAATGGAGATCCAAGGTGACAGCAATTTATGAAAAAAAGAGCCTAGCCACGATGACATCTGCCACTTTGTTCGGCAAACTTCAAGAATATGAAACAGAACTCGGGCGATTGGAGAAACATGAGAATCAAGAGAAGAAATCTAAAAACATCGCGTTAAAGGCTGATTCCAAAGAAGTAGAGAAAGCAGACGATCCGATTGAAGATGAAAACTTCATGCTTCTTGTAAAGAGGTTAGGAAAATACTTTGGCTCTAAAAATAATATTGGAAATTCTAACTACATGAAAAGGAAGAAGTTTTCAAAAAGCAAAGAGAAAGTGGTGTCAACTTCCACACAAGATGTCAAATACTATGAATGTGGAAAATTAGGACACATCAAACCAAAATGTCCTAAACTCTCCAAAAACGAGGTTTCTAAGAGAAAAAAGGGATTCAAGAAAAATAAAGCATATGTGGCATGGGAAGACAACGAGTTAAGTTCCTCATCAGAATCAGATAGTGATCAAAGCACAAATCTGGCACTAATGGCCTCACATCATTCTGATGATGAAGATGACAAGGTATGCTTGAAGACCTCCTCATATCAGTGGTATCTTGATAGTGGGTGTTCAAGGCATATGACAGGTGACATTACCAAATTTTCACATCTAACGCTTAAGGCCAAAGGATTCGTAACCTATGGTGATAACATTAAAGGGAAGATCCTGGTATAGGCAGCATTGGTGCACCACCTTTTACAACCATAGAAGATGTCCTTTATGTAGAAGGCCTAAAGCATAACCTACTTAGCATTAGTCAGCTTTGTGACAAAGGTTTCAGAATCAACTTCACTAAAGATGAATGCTTGATAGAAAACGAAGTCACTTCTGAGGTAATGTTAAAAGGTAATAGAATTAACAACATTTTCATGATTTCCCTTGATAACTTATCTTTGAAGGTTAAATGTCTTATGGCTAACAACAACGAATCTTGGTTATGGCACAAAAGATTTGCTCACATTCATATGGAGCATTTGAACAAATTGATCAAACATGACTTAGTTGTTAGTCTGCCAAAGATCAAATTCATCAAAGATAGATTGTGTGGCGCATGCCAAAAGGGAAAACAGACAAAATCAACTTTCACATCCAAGAATGTGGTGTCCACAACTAGGCCACTGCAGTTGTTACACATGGATCTCTTCGGACCATCAAGAACAAAAAGTTTTGGAGGTAATGTTTATGCATTAGTAATTGTTGATGACTTCTCTAGATATACATGGACGTTCTTCTTAGTGCAGAAAAGTGAAGCTTTCAAGGCATTCAAGAAGTACGCAAAACAAATTTAGAATGAGAAGTCACTTTCAATTGTCTCCATTAGAAGTGACCATGGTGGAGAATTCCAGAATGCTCTATTTGAAGAATTCTGCGAGGAAAATGGAATCTCTCACAATTTCTCTGCACCAAGAACTCCACAGCAAAATGGTGTCGTAGAAAGAAAGAATCGGTCATTGGTAGAACTTGCAAGAACAATGCTTAGTGATTCAAAACTTCCTAAATATTTTTGGGCAGATGCAGTAAGCACAACATGTTTTGTAAGTAATCGTGTGAATATCAGACCAATTCACAAGAAACCCCTTATGAACTGTTCAAAGGAAGAAAACCAAACATATCCTTCATCCACATATTCGGGTGTAAATGCTTTGTCTTAAACAATGACAAAGACAATCTCGGTAAGTTTGATGAGAAATACGATGAAGGTATTTTTCTCGGCTATTCTCTCTCAAGTAAGGCTTTCAGAATTTTTAACAAAAGAACTTTAACTATTGAAAAATTTATGCATGTCTCTTTTGATGAATCTAACCCCTATAAGAAGGATAATATTACTGTTAATGATGATGATGATGTAATAGAAACCTCTCAAGAAAACACTCTTAAATATATTGCAAGTGATCAACCAAATCAGCAGCAAGAGGATTCACAACAAAATGAAGTACACAATGATCTACCGAAGGAATAGAGAACTCATAGAGATCACCCGATCGATAAAGTCATTGGTGATATCAGTCAAGGTGTTTCAACAAGATTAAATCTCAAGGATGCTTGTCTTAACATGGCATTTTTTTTGCAAATTGAACCAGCTAAAATCGACGAAGCCTTAGGCGATGATCAATGGATTATAGCTATGCAAGAAGAACTGAACCAGTTTGAAAGAAATCAAGTTTGGAATCTTGTCTCTAGGCCGAATAACAAGCATATTGTTGCACCCTAAATTTTGACCCCTTATATTCTCATTATCATTTTAGGAGCATACTCATAAATTATCTAACCCTAACCCAGTGCAAGTTTGTCTTTGTCAAGTTACAGATGAATCAGGGTTTTGTACAATCAAATCGAAGCTTCAGGGTTTGTGATCAATCAAAGTTTTAGGATAATTCAATCATGAAACAAGATAAAGGGTATCATATGATATCAATTGAGTACGCAATTTGAGGTTGTTACCCCAGAATCAAGAACAGTGCATTTCAGGGTACCCGATTAGGGTTTTTGACCGGTAAAAGTCAACGGTAGTTTGACTTTGGTGTTGGAAGGTGTTTAAATGGTGGGATTATGATCCATGAAGTTCATATAGCTCAATAAAGTTCATTCAAGAAGTTTCAAAGTCTCAGGAGGTCCAGAGTGTCAACAGACGACTCGGTAGTCACCGATCGATCGTACGGTTGACCGAAAAGTCAACTCATCAAATTTAAGGAATTGGACTTCAAAGTGTGTAACAAAAATTATCCTTATGTCATATTTCACTTGCCTATCAAATTTCATGACCATTGGATCAAGGATGAAGGAGTAATCGAAAAATCGGGAAATTAGGGTTTTGAAAGGGGCTAAACCATAACTCCTTAACCACACATCCAAATGAAGTGGTTCAAAGCTCATTAGAAAGCTCTTGGAAAATCTTACAAAAGTCCCTAAGTGGTCCATGATCAGAAAATGCATAGTGTTGCAGTGAAATCTGGATACCAAGCTATTGATTAACTTGAATCTTAATTCATTTACAACCGGACTTTAATTTATCCAAAAAGGAGAGGTTTAAAGAAAGAAAAACCTACAAGAATGCAAAGCCAAAGGCAAGGCCTAAAGCTGAGCAAAGAGATCTAAAGGTTTGGTGGTTGGTTATACCTAGGGAAGGTGTTAGCACCCTAAGCATCTGTAGTACTCTACAGGAACCTCTTGTTAATATTTGTGTTTGCTAAAGTTTGCTTGCTAAGGGTAAAGTGCTAAGGTAAAAATCTAAAGTATAAAGGTATGTACAAGTTTGCTCGCGAAGACATCGCATCTCGTGCCTACGTATCCTGACGGGAATGGAATCAGAGCAATCGTAGTTCCCCTATCTAGGGTAAGGAACTCTTGATTGTGGTCAAGGTTCTAAGAGGATGTAAGCATTCATAGGGAAGTACTTACGTGGAGTGCAGTGACTCCAAGTCTACATTGAAATTGTTGTGGGAAAATGTCCACGGCGGGACGCTAAACATGAGTAAGGTGACTTAGATCCTAAGGCTTGGATCAAGGGAAAATATGTCCACGGAGGGACGCTAAACATGAGTACAGAGACTCAGTTCCTAAGGTTAGGATAAAGGGATGTCCACGACGGAACGATAAAAGTGAGCACAGAGACTCGGATCCTAAAGCTCTATGCAACAAACAGTCATGTTTAACAAAATCCAACATAGAAACCAAACAGTAGCCCAAAAAGAGACTAGTTTTGGAAAACAGAGTCAAAAGCACAACTTTACATTATAATGCCCTCATAACAGTCATTCATACAAACACACACAGGGTGCACAAACCTATTCAACAGTTACAAAATTCCAAGAATGATAATGACAGCTTTTGATTATAATCATGCACTTATCAAACGCTAAGTCATCTTTTTTTATTAAAAGACATTCCATTTGACAAAACAAACATAAACCAAACTTTTACATGAGCACCAAAAATATTCAAACACAACAAAGTAATATGATATCAACATACAAGATAAAGATGTTCAAACCAATACATAGATGGTGAAGATGATAAATGGTGCAAAGGTTGACCAAAAGTTCTTTCAGACAAATTTAAAGGTAACTTCTACTGGTGGAAGTTTAGTGCAAAAAGTGACAAAAATCATTTTCATACAGTTTTTAAAGTAACTTCCACTGGTGGAAGTTCAGTGCAAAAAGTGACAAAAATCATTTTCGTACAGTTTTTAGAAGTAACTTCCACTGGTGGAAGTTCAGTATAAAAAATGACACAAATTATTACACACACCATAAACATGTTGAAGAATGAATTTGAGCACAAGATTGAGTTCAAAACAAACTGTGATGAAAAATGATGATCAAGTTGCAAATTGACATGTTTAATGCATAATGGATGTTCAGTTCAGGTTTAATGCACAATTAAGTCAAGTATATCACATACACACATTACCAACATATCAATGAATGATTCCAGGTCCATGGTTAACTTCAAAACAGACTAAGATGCAAAATGGTAAGCTAAGTGCAAATTGACATTTAAGATGCAAGTTGAAGATCAAAACAGGTTCTGTCCATATTCAAGTCAAACAAACCACACATACAGCTTATATACATGTTGGCAAATGAGTTTAAATACAAAGATTGGTTTCAAAAAAGGCTGTGATGGAAAATGATGTTTAAGCTGTCATTTGGTATTTGTGAAGTGTTCATGAAAAGTGCAAAATCAGTTTTAATGCACAGTTTGATCACACATATTACATACATGATAACAAGTGAGTTTAAGCACATGAACTGGTCCAAAACAGGCTGGTATGGAAAATGGTGGTTTTGCTGCAACATGGTATTTTTGAAATGCCAGTTGGAATTTCAAAACAAGTTTCATGCATATCAGGCCAATCAAATTATGCACACAAGCTATACACCGGTTAACAAATAATTATATGCCAAGGATTCAAGCTCAATCTCTTTAAAACAAGAACTGATGTGGGGATGGCTCATTTTGTTTGAAAAAATGCATTTTTGAAAGCAATGACTTAAATTAGATGCAAACAGATTAAACCAATCATTTATGCACATTACAAACATGGTCCTAAGGGTGACTGGACCTTCAAGACAGTCACAAAGACAGTGTGGCAAAAACTAGCACTTTGATGGTATGAATGTAAAAACAGTTTTGGTGACAAAGTTATGCAACAATGTGTTTTTAAGATGATGAAGTCTCTGCATAAATCAATGATGCAAACATTTTTCATATGCAATATCAGTTGATTTCATGCTCATAACTCAAACACATTTCCCTCAAAACAGAAATTTGCACATTGAATGACATATAAGATGCAAGTGATGCATTTTGAATGTGAAAAAATCACAACAAGTAGAAACAACTCATACAAATCATCTACACACCTCATAAATATGCATTTAAGTGTGATTGGACTTACAAAACAGGTACATCTCAAGCATAGCAGAATTTGTCATGTGATTGGAAAATTTACAGTTTTGTAGATGAGAGGCAGCAGGGTGATTTTCCAAGTAGTGAGGTTTCAGACCAAAACAAACATCCACACATATCATAAACATAGTAAGGAAGGTGTTTTAACCTCAAGAAAGAGCATGTATCCATTAGAGTGAAAATTGAGGTACTGTGGTAGAAGTTAGAAAAATCTGCCTTGGCAAGACTTTGACAACAAGTGATTTTTTTTAGGTAATGAGTTTTAAGCCAAGATACAACATGCATTCCTCATAAACATGCTAAAGAAAATGATCATCCATTGAAAATAGGTTCATAGCAATTAGGGGCAGAAACATGATGTGCTGTTCGAAATATGAAATAGTTTGGGACAACATGAATGCATTTCAACACATGATCTCCAATTTATACAACATGGAAATGTAATGTATGAGATGAGGTTTAATGTTACATACCTTTTTTAGACAACTTTGGACAAGCAAATAGAACCAAGAAAACCAGAGAAACTTCAGATGCAACTCAGTTTTGGACCTTTTTTCCTTGTGAAGCAAGCTGCAAACCTTAGGCCAGATTGAGAATTAAGCTTCACCACTTGTCTCCAATGCTTTAGATAGTTGAGATAGGAGGTATATGAGGTGTATGAGTGATTAGAACAACAAGAACAAGTATAGACAACCGTTTGGCAGATTTTATGCATTGTGGTCAAAGTAACTTGGTATGGAAGTTGACTTTTTGAATGAGGAGGTTTTTGAGTAGTCTAAGGTCTTGGACACCTTCTATATCATATTTAGAGATTGTGTGGATGATTTTTGGGGAGGTAGAGTGTAGAGAAATGATTTTGGCAATAATTGTACCAAGACATATTTTGGTGGTTTTTGGTGAAAATGTGATTTTGAAGCAAAGTGTGCAAGAGCAAAGGCTTGAGCTTTATCAGGTTTTTAGAATAGATATTGTCTGTCAAATGAAGTGGTGAGGGCCTCTATTTATAGGAAAATTAATGGAGGGGGCAGATTTGGAGATTTCCTTCATAGGAAGGAAAGGTTTGCTTTTTTGGATCAAACCTCCACAAGGGGGTTTTCTTGGCAGATAGGTAAGCTCAATAGTCAAACGAAATGATGAGTTTGAAAGGGCTAAATGTAGGCTAGAAAGCATAGGTTGATGGCTGGTTCAGATTTGCCTTTACACCTCATGCTTCCCATTTTCCCTTTAAGTGCAAGTTGTAAAGCCACTTGCAAGCCCGCTTGCAAACTTGGCTAATTCCATTTCCTCTGCATTTTCATTGTATTCCCATGCTACAAACTCTCTACATATCATATAAAACATGATTCAAAAGTTGAGATTGGTCAGATTGATGAAAATCTCACTTGTGGAAAAACCAGAATTTTGTGTTTCGAGTGTGACAGCCCCAACTTCACTAACCCATAACTCTCAGCTCACAAATGCCATTGAGATGTTCTAGTACTTTTTAGAAAGCCCCTCAAATAGCTCTAAAAAAAATTCATGTTTTCATGAGTTTCAAATTCTCAAAGGAAACTTGGCCAAAAAGCCTCTCAAAGTTGCTAAAAACAAACTTAAGAGTGAAATTTCTCTAAGTCATTTTCCCTTCTTGAAATGAATTTGATCATAACACCAAATCTATGCATTTTCTGATCATGGAGCACTTTGAGGCTTTTGTTGGATTTGTCAAGAGCTTTCCAATGAACTTTGAACCACTTCATTTGGATGTGTGGTTAAGGTGTTATGGTCTTGCCCCTTTCGAAACCCTAATTCCTGAATTTTGCGATTACTCCTCAACCCTTGATCCAATTGTCATGAAATTTAATGGGTAGATGCAATATGTCATTAGGAACATTTTTTATTCACATCTTGAGGTCAGATTCCTTATTGTTGAAGAGTTGACTTTTTGGCCAAACGTACGATCGATCGATGACTACCGAGTCGACTATTGACGTTCTGAGTTCTATGAGGTTTTAAGACTTCTTGAGTGAACTTCCCTGAGCAATATGAGCTTAATGAACCACAAACCCACCATTGGAACACCTTTTAAAACAAAAGTCAAACCACAGTTGACTTTTCCTAATCAAAAACCCTAATTGGGGATCCATGAACTGTACTGCTCCTGATCTTTGTGTGAAAACCTCAAATTGGATTCATGCTTGACCCCATGTAGTATCCTTGATGGTTTAGAGACTTTTTTCATGGAGAACAATCCAATGCATTGACTGGTTAAACTGTCGAACCCTCGATTTTCGACTGTACGGAGCCCTGATTCACCTGTAACTAAGCAGAGACAAACTTCAAACTGGTTATAGTTAGATAATCAAATGAGTATGCTCCTAGAATTATGATGGGGATCTAAGAGGTCAAAATTTGGGGTGCAACAGTTTCCCCTATTTAAATATTTTCACTAGATGGTCTTGAGAGATGACAGTCTGAAAAGAATCGTAGTGAACGGTATTTAAATATAGAAAACCAGAAATTTTGTCCCTTAGATCTGATGGTATGCAAAAGGACAAATGCTGAAATGCACTGATTCTAAATGATGCTTTATGATGCTAGAATGCAAGACAAATGTAGACACACGAGCAAAGATAAAAGAACGACGTTACAACGAGTAACTGCTTACTGGGGACAAACAGCAACACCGGGGGAAAGAGGCAAATGGGGAATAAAGCACCCATGATGCCAAGGAAAATGGGGAATAAAACACCCAGGATGAACAAATTCGCCCACAAGGTAAAACGCGAGTAAAACAAGACCTCGGGAGAAAAGATAAAATGGGGAATAAAGCACCCAAGTTGTCAAGTAAATAAAATTCGTCCACAAGGTAAAACGCGAGTAAAACACGAGCTCGGGAGAAAAGGTAAAGTGGGGAATAAAACACCCAAGTAAGGTAGATTCATCCACAAGGTAAAATGCGAGTAAAACACGACCTCGGGAGAAAAGGTAAAATGGGGAATAAAGCACCCAAGTAAGGTAGATTCATCCATAAGGTAAAACGTGAGTAAAAAACGACCTCGGGATAAAAGGTAAAATGGGGAATAAAACACCCATGTTGTCAAGTAAATAAAATTCGTCCACAAGGTAAAACGCGAGTAAAACACGACCTCGGGAGAAAAGGTAAAGTGGGGAATAAAACACCCATGACATGCATATGTATATGAATTATGCTTATGATATTCGCATGTATAAATTGTGCAGATGATACGATCAAATGCAAATGCAAATGCCGATGACAAGGCTCGACTCTTTTGGTGAGAAGACAAGACTGGAAGACTGATTCCTCAACACGAAGATCACTTTCAATCTGCTTGGGGACTAAAGATGCTGTTGATGAACACATCTCTGCCGCACTGATAAATTGTATCAAATGGATAACTCTTGTAGGAAGGATAAAGAGCTGATTGGGGTTTCTTCAAGTAAACTGCCCCAGTTTAGCTGTCTGTTAAAGATGAACTGATGATGACTTCAGCTTGTCTGATGTTGACTGATGCATTGGGTGCTTGGAGAGTTAGCCCCAGTCTGAGTCTTGAAATATATTCTAGATAAACCAAATCTGAGAATACCATGCCTTGAACAAATCTTCAATTGATTCTTAGACAGGATGTAAAAGGAACTTGCCCCTGATAGGATCACTTGACCAAGTTTCTCAATGTTTGAAAATTCCTTGAGAGGAAAGCCAGTTTGCAATCAAAAGTGTTCATACAAACATGGTAATGTAAAGTTCATGCAACTTTGAAATCAAAATCATTTTGAAAGATGCAAAGTAAATGAGTCATGGGTATAAACACGGTGGTTCAAGACACTCAAAGTTTAAAGTAAAGGTGGTATTGCCAAAATAATTGATTCACAAAGATCTTTTGGAGTCAGTTTACGCAACCTTGCTGTAGTATGCTTTCAAAATAACCTTGTTTCAATTAGGTCTTTCGAGGGTTGTAATGTGGCCTGGTTCACGGTTTAAGAAACAAAGAATAAAGGCTCAAAGTTTATTTGTGCCCACCCCATCTACGTGATGATCTCCAGTCCTATGCTCAGTTAACTCAGACTACGCGCTCAGGTTCCCATAGGTTAGGAATTGAACTGATGATAGTAATGATGATGGTTCAGAAGTTAACAGACTTTTTGAAAAGGCGGTCACTGCTTCTTTACAACATTTGGTTATTTTTGACATTGAGGATTTTCATGATAAGGGTTTAAAGATCTCCTCTTTTTATTATCCCTAACTTTTGCCTAAACTATTTCTTTTGAAGCTTACAGTCAGTGGGATGCCCCAGTTTTGCCTAAGTTTCCTTCATAGGTTTTCACTTAGCGGGTTTTTCCTTTGATATTTTTTTGTTTGTTGAAATAAAGTGACTGCCTAGCTTAATGATCATGGTGAACCATCATCGACTTCTTGGCTTGAGAAACATCCTCGACACATATTTGTTGTGTGCGAAGGAAAAATTGTAGTTGCAACCTTTATATGAAAGGTGTTTTGTATGAACACACAACAGAGTTAAATTGAGAACTACCCATCCCAAGGTTAAAACTGCGGGTTTTTATAAAGAAAGAAACTCCAACTTCTAGGCTCGAAGGGGTTAACGAGGGATTATCTTCCTTATTTCTCTAGTGTTTGGGAGTTGAAACAATGCCTTACATTGTCAACAAAGTTTGATTAAAAGCATACTAACAACAATTATGGGTATAACGTTTTCATCATCCTCCCTCAAATAATTGCATAATCAAAAATTTGGACAAGGAGTAAATATTTGAAAGGTAAAGCATACAAGATGCAAATACTGGACAAAATGAATTGAATCAAAAGTTGCAATGCTCTTTCATTAAGATGAAAGTACATACACTAATTAAAAGCAAACAACTTAAACAAAATAAGGAAAGTTCAAATAGTGAGAAACAAAAGGCCTAGTGACTACATCAGTACAAAGATGAGTTGTCTTGTCTGAAACACTGGCTTCAAAAAGATAGTCTGCTGAAGTCGAACTGAAGCTTCACTTTTGATGCACTGGCAGAGGATTTTTCTGAACATTCGGATGGCTGTCCGTAAAATCAAGGATTCCAGTTCTAATCAATTCACGCACCCTAGCTTTCAATGCAAAACAATGCTCCAAGTCGTGGCCTGGGGAACCCTCATGAAAAGCACAATGGAGATCAGTTATAAATCCAACTGGAGGAGGATTAGGAGGGGGTGGCAAAGTATTTGTAGTGATCAGCCCTTGTTGAACCAGGCTTGGATACAATTCTGTATAAGTCATGGGAATAGGATCAAACTGATTCTTATTCTGATACTGATTCTGTCTAACAGTTGTGGAATTTGAACTGGTCGTGGAGCAGCAATAGCAGCAATAGTAGAGTGATTATACTGAGGTCGGGGATGAGGCCTCCTCACTTCAGCCATGACAACATTAGTATGCTCTTCTTTCTTCTTATGGAAATTCCCAAAGGATTTCTTTGCACCAGTTGAAGATTCAACAACCTTGGACACCTTACCACTTTTCAGCCCTTCTTCTAACCTTTGGCCAATGGTTACCAGATCTGTAAAACTCGAAGAGACGCTCCCAATCATCTTTTCCCAATAGAAAGGAGACAAAGTATCCATAAACATTCTAGCTAGCTCCTTTTCTGCCAGAGGGGGTTCAACTTTGGAAGCTAACTCTCTCCAACGTTGAGCGTATTCTTTGAATGATTCTCTTTCACTTTGAGACATGTTTTGAAGTTTACGATGGTCAGGAGCCATATCCAGATTGTATTTGTATTGTCTCATGAAGGCATTGGCGAGATCTTGGAAGCAGTGGACGCTGTTATGTTCGAAATTCATATACCACTTGAGAGAAGCACCACTTAAGTTGTCTTGAAAGCCATGGATGAGAAACTTCTGATTGTTGGTGTAGGCTGCCATCCTTCGGTAGTACATAACCAAATGGGCTCTTGGACATGAGTGCCCCTTATATTTCACAAATTCTGGAGTCTTGAACGTAGCAGGCATAACCAGACCAGAAACTAAGCACATATTGTCAGCATCAACATAGAAGAAATCAGTGCCCTCAACAACTTTGAGTCTCTTGTCTATGTTTTGAAATTGTTCACGGACAATCTTAGGTTCAACAAAATCTTCATGGTCTTCACCTTGAGCACTAGCAACATTGTAGTCAAAGAATGAAGTCTCAAAGGGAGCTCGGCCATTCTGAGCAACAGTGTGGACCACAGGTCTGGGCTCTGTAAAGACGGGAGCTTGAAAAACTGGTCTGACAGTCAGACCAATCATAGCAGTAGATGCAAGAGGTGGAGAGTAGTTAGGAGGTAAACCAAACTCTGGCCAAGTCGATTGTGGCATCTGAACAGGAGGAGGGTCAGCACTTGAAACTTCTTGAATGACAGTCCTTTGAGATGGCTCTCCTCTAGAAATCAATACTAGAAGCATTTCGGTGAGTTTAGTCATGCCTGACTTCAATTTATCGATCTTCATTCGAACTTCTGCATTGTGTACTTCCTGCTCTGACATCTTGCGTCTATAGTTAGCTCTAGTCCGATATCGGTGTCGAGGAATCAGTTTGATAACTCAAAGGTACACTGGACAATGAATACAGCTGGACATGAGCGACCGGACAAACAGAGGTATGCAAGCAACCATGCAAAGATACAAATGCAATGCAATGCGATGCAAGAGAAGATACAAATCACACATAACAGGATCAAAGGTTCGAGATCACAACATGGGGCTTGAGTAAAGAACCAACCATAAGGTGTGTACTAGGGGTAAAGCACTTGTACAACAGGTTCTAACAAAGTTCCCAGAGTCAACAACCCATCTTTCGGATATTATCGACACACAAAATACTTGGAAATCAATAATATTCTCAAGAGAGTCTCGTTTAAGTGTAGTATCGTGTATCAACTACTTCGGGATTACTCCCTCATAGTCATCGCACTACGTCCTAAAAGGCCAAGTGGGGTAAAAGGTAACTAAAAGTCCTCAGTATCAAAGGCTCATAGGTTGAAAGTAGTAATGTTTTCACGAATACTCATTCAACAAAACTAATCCTCAATAGGGCCTCCACTGAGTGGTGGTTTCTCAAGTCAGCTTGGTCGGGAATCAACTCCCTACAAGCCTTCTTGAATATACCGCCATCCTATCATAAGTGCGCTTAAGTACGGGTATAGTACTATACTTACCACTCAAAGCAACAAACCTGCATACAGAAAAACCCAAGCATAGACAGATATATGTACAAATATATACAAATAAAAGCAATTAAACATATAACAAACACATATATTAACAAGGTGGGCTTAACCCTCTTAGGGGAAGTTGTCCCCAGTGAAGTCGCCATTTCTGTTGCGGTGAAATCTGGATACCAAGCTATTGATTAACTTGAATCTTAATTCATTTACAACCGGACTTTAATTTATCCAAAAAGGAGAGGTTTAAAGAAAGAAAAACCTATAAGAATGCAAAGCCAAAGGCAAGGCCTAAAGCTGAGCAAAGAGAACTAAAGGTTCGGCGGTTGGTTATACCTAGGGAAGGTGTTAGCATCCTAAGCATCTGTAGTACTCTACAGGAACCTCTTGTTAATATTTCTGTTTCCTAAAGTTTGCTTGCTAAGGGTAAAGTGCTAAGGTAAAAATCTAAATTATAAAGGTATGTACAAGTTTGCTCGCGAAGACATCGCATTTCGTGCCTACGTATCCTGACGGGAATGGAATCAGAGCAATCATAGTTCCCCTATATAGGGTAAGGAACTCTTGACTGTGGTCAATGTTCTAAGAGGATGTAAGCATTCATAGGGAAGTACTTACATGGAGTGCGGCGACTCCAAGTCTACATTGAAATTGTTGTGGGAAAATGTCCAGGGCGGGACGCTAAACATGAGTACGACGACTTAGATCCCAAGGCTAGGATCAAGGGAAAATATGTCTACGGAGGGACGCTAAACATGAGTACAGAGACTCAGTTCCTAAGGTTAGGATAAAGGGATGCCCACGGCGGAACGGTAAAAGTGAGCACGGAGACTCGAATCCTAAAGGTCTATGCAACAAACAGTCATGTTTAACAAAATCCAACATAGAAACCAAACAGCAGCCCAAAAAGAGACTAGTTTTGGAAAACAGAGTCAAAAGCACAACTTTACATTATAATGCCCTCATAACAGTCATTCATACAAACACACACAGGGTGCACAAACCTATTCAACAGTTGCAAAATTCCAAGAATGATAATGACAGCTTTTGATTATAATCATGCACTTATCAAACACTAAGTCATCTTTGTTTATTAAAAGATAGTCCATTTGACAAAACAAACATAAACCAAACTTTTACATGAGCACCAAAAATATTCAAACACAACAAAGTAATATGATATCAACATACAAGACAAAGATGTTCAAGCCAATACATAGATGGTGAAGATGATAAATGGTGCAAAGGTTGACCAAAAGTTCTTTCAGACAAATTTAAAGGTAACTTCTACTGGTGGAAGTTCAGTGCAAAAAGTGACAAAAATCATTTTCATACAGTTTTTAAAGTAACTTCCACTGGTGGAGTTCAGTGCAAAAAGTGACAAAAATCATTTTCGTACAGTTTTTTAAAGTAACTTCCACTGGTGGAAGTTCAGTACAAAAAGTGACACAAATTATTACACACACCATAAACATGTTGAAGAATGAATTTGAGCACAAGATTGAGTTCAAAACAAACTGTGATGAAAAATGATGATCAAGTTGCAAATTGACATGTTTAATGCATGATGGATGTTCAGTTCAGGTTTAATGCACAATTAAGTCAAGTAAATCACATACACACATTACCAACATACCAATGAATGATTTCAAGTCCATGGTTAACTTCAAAACAGACTGAGATGCAAAATGGTAAGCTAAGTGCAAATTGACATTTGAGATGCAAGTTGAAGATCAAAACAGGTTCTGTGCATATTCAAGTCAAACAAACCACACATACAACTTATATACATGTTGGCAAATGAGTTTAAATACAAAGATTGGTTTCAAAAAAGGCTGTGATGGAAAATGATGTTCAAGCTGTCATTTGGTATTTGTGAAGTGTTCATGAAAAGTGAAAAATTAGTTTTAACACACAGTTTGATCACACATATTACATACATGATAACAAGTGAGTTTAAGCACATAAACTGGTCCAAAACAGGCTGGTATGGAAAATGGTGGTTTTGCTGCAACATGGTATTTTTGAAATGCCAGTTGGAATTTCAAAATAACTTTCATGCATATCAGGCCAATCAAATTATGCACACAAGCTATACACCTGTTAACAGATAATTCTATGCCAAGGATTCAAGCTCAATCACTTTAAAACAAGAACTGATTTGGGGATGGCTCATTTTGTTTGAAAAAATTCATTTTGAAAGCAATGACCTAAATTACATGCAAACAGATCAAACTAATCATTTATGCACATTACAAACATGGTCCTAAAGGTGACTGGACCTTCAAGACAGTCACAAAGCAAGTGTGGCAAAAACTAGCACTTTGATGGTATGAATGTAAAAACAGTTTTGGTGACAAAGTTATGCAACAAGGTGTTTTTAAGATGATGAATCCTCTGCATAAATCAATGATGCAAACATTTTTCATATGCAATATCAGTTGATTTCATGCTCATAACTCAAACACATTTCCCTCAAAACAGAAATTTGCACATTGAATGACAGTTAAGATGCAAGTGATGCATTTTGAATGTGAAAAAATAACAACAAGTAGAAACAACTCATACAAATCATCTACACACCTCATAAATATACATTTAAGTGTGATTGGACTTACAAAACAGGTACATCTGAAGCATAGCAGAATTTGTCATGTGAGTGGAAAATTCACAATTTTGTAGATGAGAGGCAACAGGGTGATTTTCCAAGTAGTGAGGTTTCAGACCAAAACAAACATCCACACATATCATAAACATAGTAAGGAAGGTGTTTTAACCTCAAGAAAGAGCATGTATCCATTAGAGTGAAAATTGAGGTACTGTGGTAGAAGTTAGAAAAATCTGCCTTGGCCAGACTTTGACAGCAAGTGATTTTTTTTGGTAATGAGTTTTAAGCCGAGATACAACATACATTCCTCATAAACATGCTAAAGAAAATGATCATCCATTGAAAATAGGTTCATAGCAATTGGGGGCAGAAACATGATATGTTGTTCGAAATATGAAATAGTTTGGGACAACATGAATGCATTTCAATACATGATCTCCAATTTATACAACATGGCAATGTAATGTACGAGATGAGGTTTAATGTTACATACCTTTTGTAGACAACTTTGGACAAGCAAATAGAACCAAGAAAACCAGAGAAACTTCATATGCAACTCAGTTTTGGACCTTTCGTCCTTGTGAAGCAAGCTGCAAACCTTAGGCCAGATTGAGAATTAAGCTTCACCACTTGTCTCCAATGCTTTATACATTTGAGATAGGAGGTATATGAGGTGTATGAGTGATTAGAACAGCAAGAACAAGTCTAGACAGCCATTTGGCAGATTTTATGCATTGTGGTCAAAGTAACTTGGTATGGAAGTTGACTTTTTGAATGAGGAGGTTTTTGAGTGGTCTAAGGTCTTGGACACCTTCTATATCATATTTAGAGATTGTGTGTATGATTGTTGGGGAGGTTGAGTGTAGAGAAATGATTTTGGCAGCAATTATACCAAGACAGATTTTGATGGTTTTTGGTGAAAATGTGATTTTATGATTTTGAAGCAAAGTGTGCAAGAGCAAAGGCTTGAGCTTTCTCAGGTTTTTAGAATAGATATTGTCTGTCAAATGAAGTGGTGAGGGCCTCTATTTATAGGCAAATGAATGGAGGGGACATATTTGGAGATTTCCTTCATAGGAAGGAAAGGTTTGCTTTTTTGGATCAAACCTCCACAAGGGGGTTTTCTTGGCAGATAGGTAAGCTCAATAGTCAAGAAAAATGATGAGTTTGAAAGGGCTAAATGCAGGATAGAAAGCATAGGTTGATGGCTGGTTCAGATTTGCCTTTACACCTCATGCTTGCCATTTTCACTTTAAGTGCAAGTTGTAAAGCCACTTGCAAGCCCACTTGCAAACTTGGCTAATTCCATTTCCTCTGCATTTTCATTGTATTTCCATGCTACAAACTCTCTACATATCAGATAAAACATGATTCAAAAGCTGAGATTGGTCAGATTGATGAAAATCTCACTTGTTAAAAAACCAAAATTTTGTGTTTCGAGTGTGACAATCCCAACTTCACTAACCCATAACTCTCAGCTCACAAATGCCATTGAGATGTTCTAGTACTTTTTAGAAAGCCCTCAAATAGCTCTAAAAAAATTCATGTTTTCATGAGTTTCAAATTCTCAAAGGAAACTTGGCCAAAAAGCCTCTCAAAGTTGCTAAAAACAAACTTAAGAGTGAAATTTCTCTAAGTCATTTTCCCTTCTTAAAATGAATTTGATCATAACTTCAAATCTATGCATTTTCTGATCATGGATCACTTTGAGGCTTTTGTAGGATTTGTCAAGAGCTTTCCAATGAACTTTGAACCACTTCATTTGGATGTGTGGTTAAGGAGTTATGGTCTTGCCCCTTTCGAAACCCTAATTCCCGACGTTTGCGATTACTCCTCAACCCTTGATCCAATTGTCATGAAATTTAATGGGTAGATGCAATATATAATTAGGAACATTTTTTATTCACATCTTGAGGTAAGATTCCTTATTGTTGAAGAGTTGACTTTTCGGCCAATTGTACAATTGATTGATGACTACCGAGTCGACTGTTGATGTTCTGAGTCCTCTGAGGTTTTAAGACTTCTTGAGTGAACTTCCCTGAGCCGTATGAGCTTAATGAACCACAAACCCACCATTGGAACACCTTTTAAAACAAAAGTCAAACCACAGTTGACTTTTCCTGATCAAAAACCCTAATTGGGGATCCATGAACTGTATTGCTCCTGATCTTTGTGCGAAAACCCCAAATTGGATTCATGCTTGATCCCATGTAGTATTCTTGATGGTTTAGAGACTTTTTTCATGGAGAAACAATCCAATGCATTGACTGGTTACATTGTCGAACCCTCGATTTCCGACTATACGGAGCCCTGATTCACGTGTAACTAAGCAGAGACAAACTTGAAACTGGTTATAGTTAGATAATCAAATGAGTATGCTCCTAGAATGATGATGGGGATCTAAGAGGTCAAAAGTTTGGGTGCAACACATAGATTTGGAGTTATGATCAAATTCATTTTAAGAAGGGAAAAGGACTTAGAAAAATTTCACTTTTAAGCTCATTTGTTTAGCAACTTTGAGAAGATTTTTGACCAAGTTCCTTTTTAGAATTTGAAACTCATGAAAGCATGAATGTTTTAGAGCTATTTGAGGGCTTTCTAAAGAATACTAGAACATCTCAAAAGGATTTGTGAGCTGAGAGTTATGGATTTGGCAAGTTGGTGTTTTCACACTTGAGTCCCACATTGACAAACTTTCAAAAATCATTCCTTTGATCAATTGGGCCAATCTCAGCTTTTGAAACATGTTTTATCTGATATGTGGTGACTTTGTAGCATGGAAATACAATGAAAATGCAGAGGAAATGGAATTAGCCAAGTTTGCAAGTGGGCTTGCAAGTGGCCTTGCAACTTGCATTTGAAATCAATGACAAGCATGAGGTGGAAAGTAGAATCTGAACCAGCCATCAACCTATGCCTTCTAGCCTATTTTTAGCCACTTCAAACTCATCATGAAGCTTGACTTTAGAGCTTACCTATCAGCCAAGGAAACCTCTTTGTGGAGGTTTGATCCAAAAGGTAAATATTTCCTTCATATGAAGGAAATCTCCAAATCTTCCCACTCCATGGCTTTGCCTATAAATAAAGGCCCTCACCACTTCTTTTCACACAATATCTACTCTAAAAAAACCAGAGAAAGCTCAAGCCTTTGCTCTTGCACACTTTGCTTCAAAATCACAAAATCACATTTTCACCAAAAACCACCAAAATCTGTCTTGGTACAATTGCTGCCAAAATCATTTCTCTACACTCAAACTACCTAACAATCATCCACACAATCTTTAAATATAATATAGAAGGTGTCTAAGACCTTAGACCACTCAAAAACCTCACCATTCAAAAAGTCAACTTCCATACCAACTTACTTTGACCAAAAGCCGCAAAATCTGTCAAAACTTGTTCTAGGCATTTGCTTGGTGTTCTAATCACTCTAACACCTCACATATATAATTTCTCAACTGTCCGAAGCATTGAGGATCATTGGTGGAGTTTATTTCTCCAACTGTCTTGAAGTTTGCATTCTTGCTTCAAGAAGAAGAAATCTCCAAAGCTAGGTGCATTTGAAGTTCCTCTGGGTTTCTTGGTGTTTTAATCTACTCAATACAGTCTGCTAGAGGTATGTAGATAGTCCACTTCATCCTTTATCTCATAATATCATGTTTGGCATTTTTGAGCTTGTGGTAGTATTGAAAAATGTCATTTTCATGTCATGTGTTAAAATCTTGTTATGACTGAAATATGTTTGTTTGTTAAATTGGATCACCTTTAAAAACATGATTGTGATGTGTATGAAAGATTGATTGGAGCTGTTTCCACCTGATTTGCTTGTTCATTCATAAAATGCCATGTTTTGCTCTTTATTGCCATATACATATCAGTTCTGATTTCAGGCCAGGAAGTGGTTAAATTTGAGTTCAAAGTCATCTATTTGTGTATTTGTGACATGCATGAATGATTGGCATAATCTGTTTTCACATGTTGTGGCATCTCACCCCAAAATGCATTTTTCAAACCATGTTGCCATGAAATATGCCAAAACTTGTTCTGCTCACAATTTGACAGTTTCTTAAGCATGAGCATCTTTATTTCCATGTATATGACTTGTGTGTATGAGTTATGTGACCTGTATGTGTAGAGAACCAAATTGAGCATCTTTCATGCATCATACTTATGCCAAATTTGCAACTTGACTACCATTTTTTTTACAACAATGTGTTTTTAACTTGAATTTGTGTTTGAATCTACTCATGAGCATTCATATCATGTGTGTATGTAACTGGTATAGTGTAAAACTAGATGGAACCAAACTGCACCTCATCATGCATCATGTTCATAATAATTTGCAACTCAAGTGCCATGTTTCATGACAGTTCCTTTTTAGCTTCAAATTGTGTTTGTAATCATTCAATACCATGTATGTGTGGTGTGTATATGATTGGTTTAATCTGAACATGCCTGGAATTAGAACCTCACACCTTCATGCACTTCACACACACCAACTTGCACTTTGAACACTACATTTCACAACAGTCAGTGCAGAGCCCTATCTTGTGTTCAAACTCATTCATTAACTTGCATTCAATGTGTGTATGTGTTTATTTTGATCAATATGTGCACAGAAACTGAACTGCCATAAAACATGTGTTTCATTCATGTCATATTGCCACTCACATAGCAATTTTTCACCACAACTTGCTTTCAATTCTATTTTGTGCTCACACTCACTCCATATCATATTTGTAGTATGTATGTATGCTTGTTTTGGTTTAGAACTGACTGTAATGTATGCTTCATCCCAAAATGCATTTTCAAGCATCCTAATGCAAGCACCATAGGGTTTTAAAATGGAGAAGGAATTTCAAAAATCCAATAGTGCCATCATGTTCCTTGTGTTTTTCTACTCAATTTGCACTAAAACTTTGTGAAAATCCATCAAGATTTGAAAGAGTTGTGACCAAAATGCAAAACTAGTTTTGGTGAGTGTTTGGCTTGCCCAGCTGCCTTGAATACACGCCCTATATGTTTATGGGGTGGCATTTTTACTTGGATGTACAGCCACCCCAGTGGTAACCAACTTGTCACCTAAGCGCCTTTGACCTTGCATGCATGGGTTCGACCCCTGAGGAGGGCAACCCTTTCGTAATTTTTCACCATTATTTTACCAAACTTCCAAAAATCATATCTCCCTCATTTTTAATCATTTTGCACCCATTCTTTTTGCATTGTGTTTGTTTTTATGTCTATGTTCATGAAATATTTTTAAATTCTATTTTTGCCTAATTTTTCATACCTTTTGACAACTTGCAAGTTAAGTCTGTTTTGTGATCGTTTCCACGTATGCAAATGAATTTCTCTCTTGTTATACTTGTAAATGTCATGATATTTGCTTACCCTCTTTTCCTTAATGTTAGTCAACATGCTTGGATGTTATTTTTGGTTGTTACCATGTTCATGTTGCCTCCTCTGAGGAATTTACTTGAGGTTGATCTGCTGTCGCAGTCCTTGCTTGATCAGTTGTTTTGATTGTCATCAATGCATATTTTGTGTTTACTTTTAACATGTTCATTTAATGGTTATCACCATGCTCTTACCTTCATCATGTTTAAAACTTTGTTAAGTAATTTCTTTTCCCCAAGTGATGAAGCTTGTTAGCTCTCGTCCAAGTTGCCTCCGTCTCTCCTTCCAAAGGAAAAGTGTTTCCATTTGACCCTTGTGCCATGTGTTGCACCCTAAAATTTGCTCAACCTTATTCACTTGGTTTATGTTTCAATATCATTAGCATTTGCATATAGAGTCATGCACATAACCTAACCATCTGCATAGCATAGCATAACAAGTCATCCAATAGGGACCAATCATTATTCTCATCTCTATGAGCCTATTAAGAGGTTATTATTCTAATCCAAGCTCCTTCAAGTCATCAGAAAGAATTTGAAAACTGGGAAGTCAATGGATCAAGCAGTGCACCTATCTCCTATCTGAGGGTATCTGAGGACCATCAAAGAAATTGTGAGCTGTGGGCTGAGCATGGAGAGTATCTAGACATCATGGGAGACTTAGAAAGTCATTTGGAGAAGGAGACAAGTCATTGATATGATCACAAGAATTGTAATTGAAGACAGTCAACTAGGGTTTCATCTGGGGTCAACTCTAGGTCAACTCTAGGTCAATTGACTGATTGAAAGGCATTAATTGCTATTGGAGAGATGTGGGGCTCATCATTTGACATGAAGAATAAGGATATGAGGATATGTCAAGAAGAAATCAAGAGAAATCAAGGAGAAGAGGAATTTCTAAATTAGGGTTTCTGTGTAAAATCCCCTAGTTTAGGTCAAATTTCCAACCAAGATAAGTCAAAATGAAAGCTTCAAATGGATGCTTGGCCAACATGAAACTTGTATAGGATCTCAAGACCTTTAATTTGAGTGGTGGAAGACATTAAGGAGATTTATAGAACTCAAGTTATGGTCCTTGCAAGTTACAGGTCATCTGAGGTATCTGAAATTTTGTCTGTGAAAGTGACTTGACTTCCAAGCAATTTTTATCCCTCAAGGAAATTTCAAATGAATTTCTGGTAAACATAAGAGTTGTTCCTAATTGTCTTAGCTTTCTAGAATGGTATGGTATGCCTTCATATGATTTGTGGAACTCTACTTATTGTCTTGGAAAGCAAAGGGTATTTTGGTCATCTGAGAATTACAGGTCATTTCAAGCCTATGCCCAAAACTCACACAAGGAAGCTTCAAATGAAAAACTTCACAACATCAAACTTGTTCCAAATGACATTTTGAGTCTATAAAAGTGACCATGAAAGAGTGGAAAGACTCATAGCACAAGGTTTCAAAATTGGTGAATTTAATGAATGAAAAATGACCTAAAATTGAGATTTTTCATAGTTTGGCCAAATGAGGTGAAATTATAGGTCATTTTGATTGGAAAAATCATTTTGAGAACATTGGCAAAAGTAGAATTTTGAGGTTGGTTCAAGAATTAGAAGTTATGCATGGTTGCTTACAATGAAAGTTACATAATCAAAATTCAAGGGAAATTGTGCATGGGAAGGTTCTATAAACTTCTAGGGCTTTCTAAGTTCATGTATATGTTGCATTGAGTGGCTTCATGCCATGGTTGGTGAATCATATTGATCAAAACACAAGTTTCATACAACTCTTCCATTTTTGCAAAATCAATTCAAACTCTCTCAAATTTCTATCAATCTCTATTTTTCTTGATCTGATCTTCATCACCATCATTCATAGATCATAATTCACACAAGCATTTGGTAGAATTGAGGAGGATTCGTGCCATACACTTCCATCATCCAAGAAGCAAGAAAATTGGAATTGTGAGATTCAAAGCATTGGAGCAAGATTTGTTGCATACAGAATTCAAGAACAAGCTCCCTGATCAATTTCCACTCATTGCAAGCATTGGATCAAGAGGTTTTAGTATCTGTTTTCACCATTTTGCACCAGGTTAGTTTCTCTTCGAACTGCATGATTTGGTTAGGATCATAGAGGTTTGTTAGCATAGAAATGTTAAGATAGGCTAGATGACTGATTTTGGTGAGTTTGGAGAGGTTTCATGAGGATTGACCATGGTGTGCACAAACTGTTGAAGCTTGTAACTCTTAGAATATTGCATGATAATCTGAGGTTAATAGCTTGTAATGATCAACATAAGATATGGATTAGTTTAGGGCAAGAATTAGATAGAATTGGGAGATTTGATGTCAGGTGAAAATGGTGGATCAGAATTATTGCACCTATCGGGTTTGCTTATTGTTTGAGTTTTAGAGGAGGTTATTGATATGGCTGTGTAGAGGGGAAGAGGTAGATCATCTTTGCTTTTGGAATCGTTTGATTTCGTGGAGGAACAAGAGAGAACAGAATGGTGGAAGTTCGTTCATGGCGAGGGGAGTTTCAGAAACCCTAGGGTTTCTAAGGTTGAAGATAACCTTTGAACCGTTTGATCTATTGTTTGACTTTGACTGGGGACTAAAACCAACGACCATGATTAAAAGAAAAAACGGAGGGAGATTTAAAAGATCAAACGCACCGTTTCACTTATTGTTTCAGACTGGGCTCAAACAATTGTTGCTATGCACACCCCACGAACCAAGGCCCAATTCCATTATAACTGAATATCCTGCTATTTGCACCGTGTGTAGGTTTTTTTATTTTTGTTAATTTCTGAGTATGCGCTGGGCCCAGACGCGCTTGCTATGCGCGCCCCCCAGTCTGGGCCCAGTTTGTTATTTTAACTGATTTCATCTACTTTCTGCACCCCATTTCAATTTTATTTCATTTTATTTTCTTTAAAATTTTCATATTCTTTCAAAAATCATAAAAAATTGGAAAATGCTTATTTTTCATTGGTTCTTTTTGCACATTGCTCATTATTTTGTCAAGAAAAATATCACATAAAAAAATCAGTATTTCATTTTATTTTCATATTTTTGGCATATTTTTCTTTTTAATAGGATTAAATAATGGTTTGTTTAGTACATGAATTTGTCAATTTTAGTTTGAATAGATGCTTTACTATTTTTAATCCATTCTTTTTAGGTTGATTAGTAGATAATGTTAGCTTGTATATAAAATTTAGTTCATATTTTTAGGACTTGATTTTAGGTGATTTGGTTAGGTGTGAATAACATGATCAAAATTAGGGTTTAGGTGATAACGTAGGTGAATTAGTTCATTTCCCTTAGGAGTTAGAAATTGAATTTTTGGGGTATGGGGCTATAGGGATTATGGGTAGTTATTAGATCCCTTAGAAAATGTTAGGATTCCCCTACTGCTATTAGTACTGTCTATATTTGTTTGACTGTGTGGTGTGCCCTCTAGGGTTATTTTCCTTTGTCTGTATGGGGTATTGGGTTTGCTTGGGGATTGGGAGGGCTGAAGACTTGTGATGATGAAGCCATTGGAGATCCAGAGACTGAAGTCCAACTTCCAGAGTTGATGAGGAGATTCTTGCTAGCAGCTGTTGAGGAGTCTAGGGTTTAGGAGTTAGGCAGAGCTCTAGATTAGAAAGCTTGTTTCTCAAACATGGAATGCCTTGTCTGCATCCATCCTTTCTCTATGATTCGAAGTCTCTTTCAGATATCCACCTCCTTCCTTTGGAAGGATCAGTGAATGTATTTGAAAGATAGAACTTTTGAGAGAAAATTGTCTGTATAATGTTAACAGTTGATGAGCCACCCTTGGTAGGCAGTCTACTGTTTAACATTCACTTTTATCTTGTTGACTGAGGTTCATCCTGGAGATTGAGACTTGAAGAAAAGCCATTGCAGATGGAAGACTGATAATCAGAGACCTTGCTTGAAGGCTATGGAGATTAATGCTTGCTGAAGTTTGTAGCTGTTTGGAGATGACCTGGAGATAGGTGTTGATGCAGAGCTGCTGTGGCTGTTTTTTTTCCTGCTGTTATTCATTTCTGATGTATTGATTGGTTTTCTTGACTGTATTGTTTGCTGTTTAACTTGTTGGGTTGAAAGTGAATCCTGTCCACTTTTGCCTATTGTTTTCTAGGTTCGAGGTTGAGTGGGACTCCCCTGCCTCGCTTGTATTGTTGCATCCATGCATTTTACTGCTTTACTGTATATATCTGCTATTGTTTCCGTTTCCGTCTATTCCCTTAGGATCTCTGTTTCTCTCTGCGCAAGAGAGGAGCATGATAGACACTAGGTCTTAACCCATGCATGATAACACTAGGTTAGTTTGATTCCCTTCGCAACCGTAGGTTAGAGTTCGGTCTCTTCTTTCTCAAAACAAACAGAAAAACACAATAAGATTTCAAACACAATAAAAGACACTTCTTCCGTAAAAGAATGTGAACTCATCAAAACGTCATTTTTGTCCGCTTGGACTGCTAATCGGAAAAACCTATTTCAGACGGAATAAAAACAATCGAGACAAGCTTGTGTCGTACGTGGCCCGAACTACGTTTGCTCTGATCTTTCATGCTGTGTGAAAGTACGTAGGCATAGGATGCGATATCCTAGCGAGCAACCTTCCCCTCCTTTCCAGTAGGTAGGCGAACTACGTTGACTCTGATTTCTCGTTCCAGACGGGAATACGTAGGCATAAAGTGCGATACTTTGCCGAGTCATTTTATTTTCTTTTAACCCTTAACCTGTAGAGTAGATAGAATAGCAATCCATACCAGAAAACAAGCGTGGATCCCGTCGAGTACGACGGACGTGAGGGGTGCTAATACCTTCCCCTTGCTTAACCGACTCCCGAATCCAGGTTTTGGTTGCGATGACCATACCTTTCCCGTCTTTGCGGTAGGTTTACTCTGAGCGTTTCCTTTCCCTCCTGTGGGATAAATAACGCATGGTGGCGACTCTTCTGTTCAGCCGGCACCGATTTTCGCAGTAGCGACAGCTGGCGACTCTGCTGGGGATCCAACGTCCCCTGGCTGCTAAGGACTGCGATAGTTCCTTATGCATTTGGGATCCAACGTCCCTTAAGAGAGTCAATCCTAGCGCTTGTTTTCCCGTCGAGGATTTTGTATGGATTTACATTTCTGACCTTTATTTTCAGCATTATATATATTGATTATTATTGCTGTATTGGGGTGTGACGGGTGTTCTTTGATTGAGAGATAAGCCGGACCTGGGCTTGAGTGCACCTAGAATTAGAGTAGAAAGTAGTGGGCGCGTGCCGGCTTTGCTTGCATTAGTGTCTCATGAAGTCTACACTCGGACGAGGTTCTTCTGGTTGGCTTCTTTTTCTACCCTTTGGGTCGAAGGGGTTGTTGGTCAGCTGATTTGTCGACTCCGGGAACCGATCATTTGGAAGTTGGCTAAGTGAGGCCTCTTCAGGATTTGATGATGCCACTCCTTCTGGGAATCGTATCATCAACCCTGAAAGTCTGTGACGCCGACGACCGCATAGGATGCCGTACCTTTGTCAGTTACTAGGACATCCACCTGTGAGAGGGTTTGGGGTTATGCAGGTAACTAGACCTTCAGATACCGGTTATTTCTTGATCAGAGATCCTGGGTATTTATGGAAAGTTCTGAGGTCTGTCAGAGACCAGTTGGAGAGTTCTGAGGTCTGTCAGAGACCTGTTGGAGATATGATATGAGGTCTGCCAGAGACCAGTTAGAGTTACGCTATGGGTCTGTCAGAGACCAGTGTTGGAGCTTTGTTTTAGGTATGTCTGAGGTCGGGGTTTGAGGACTTCTAGAGAGTCTATCTGAGACTTCTTGATATGGTTCAGGCTATTCAGCTACGGCATTTGGTCCCTGTTGCATGTTACTTGCATTGCATTATTTGCATACCCATCATCATTGCATCTCATTAACGTGTGTCTGTGCTGCAGGTGCATTTGCATATCCTCCGATTCTAGTGCCCAGACTTCTGAGTATTGATTATGGCTGGGTTGAGGAAGACAGTTGCGTATAAGCTGCCTACACCTGATATTACTCCTTTGCTTGGTCTGATATCTCTCGCTGATGAGGAGGTTAGGAGGAGCTTCAGAATGAGTCATGGGAGATTACTGAGATTAGTCTGCAAGCCCACTGCTGATGAGATGAACGGGCTGTACACCTTGATGCAATTCTATGATCCCGCATTGAGATGTTTTACATTTGCTGACTTTATTCTAGGGCCTACCATTGAGGAGTATGTGGAGTTTACTGAGCTACCAGTGCAGAACCAGGTTCCCTTTGTTCACTCTGCTGCTGAGCCCAAGTTGGAAGATTTAGCCAAAGCCTTGCACATGAATGCTGCTGAACTGTTAGTGACTTCTTGGCTTGGGGTTCCAGGTTTCTCTCTTGATTTCCTAGTTGGCAAAGCTCAGGAGTATGCCAAGAGCGGATGTTGGGTGGTTTTCAATGCTATTTTGGCCCTATGCATTTATGGAATTGTGCTGTTTCCTAACTTGCCCAATTTCGTGGACTTGGACGCTTTCCATATATTTGCTGCTGACAATCCAGTGCCCACGTTGATCGGAGACTTCTACCACTCATTGCACTACAAGAATGAAAACAGAAGGGGAAAGGTTGTGTACTGATGTGCGCCTTTGTTGAATATGTGGTTCAAGAGCCACCTTCCCCTGAAGGGATCTTTTGTGGAGAGTGCAACCACAGCTAGCTGGTCAGAGCGTATGATAAGGCTATCTTCTGAAGACATTGAATGGTTTGATCGAGACCTGCTGGGGTATGAGCTCATCTTCAGTTGTTCTGGGTATCCCAATGTTCCGCTGATAGGAAGAAAAGGGTGTATCAATTACAACCCTTCTCTGTTCATTCTCCAATTCGGATATGCGCTGAAGAACCCACCAAAGGAGGAAGAAGTACAGGAATCTCTGTACTTCACCAGGGATTTGAGTGGAGGGTTATTAGCCAAGCTGCAGCATGCCTGGACGCGTATTAACAGAAGGGGGAAGCCGTTGTTAGGGAAGAATGACTGTCAGGCTTATGCACCTTACAGGGTTTGGATCCAAGAGAGAGCAAGTCAGTTGCGGATGCCATTTCCAGATGCACCAGTCCTTGTTCCTATTCCGGTAGCAGAGCCAACTACTGTTACTAGGGAAGCCTATGAGCAAGTGGTGAAGGAAAAAGAAGCCTTGATGAAGATCAATGAAGGGTTAGAGCAAGAGCTAGCTCAGATACGCAGTGAGAAAAATAAGGCCGTGCATGCTTTCCAACAGCAGATTGAGCTAGTAAACCGACTAGGGGCTGAGTTGACTGAAGAGAAGAAGAAGCGCGAACGTCTGGGGCAAGAGTTCAGAAGCTCCCATGACATGCTGGAGTCCAAAAGGAAAGCACTTGACGTCGCTCACCGAGAAATCTCTTCTTGCAATAAGACTTGGAATGCTACGCTCACCAACAATAAGAAGAGGGAAGATAAGTTGAAGCAGCAAATTTCCGACCTCGAAGAGCAGTTGAAAGCTAGCATCAAGAAGTATGAAGAAGAAGTTATGACCTGGTATAGTCTCTAGAATGCATTGAATAAGGCCATCAAAGGCAGGGATGAAGCCGTGTCTCAGAAGCGGAAGCTAGAGGATCGCTTCGGAGAAGGGGCATGGGAAGAAACCGCTGGCGACGTGCGACGTGTTCTCAAGAGAACAAACCAACTTGTTGAAGGGCTGCTTGCCCGACCAGGTCATCCAGAGACCAAGAAGTTAATAGAAGAGTACCGGGCTTATGGGAGTACTTGATCATGTCATGTATTAACTTGTATGCTTTATTTGCATAGTGCTGACCATCACCAGGATTGTTGGTTGAGGTCATGCCTTCTCTTTGTACTCAATGATATTGTATTCTTGGCTCATTGGTTTTCTCTGCAATATATGAGGCTTTCTATGATTCAACTCCGATCTTTGTATTGCTAGCACTGTCACCGCACTGGCACCTTCACACTAGAATCGGGGAATGATTTTCCCTAATGCACAGATACACATTGCATTGCATTCATATTCATATTGCATTACAGGTAATCATTGGATAGTATCTTATTTCCTGCTCTGTACCAGGTCTTTTCAGGATTGCAGATCAGCGCCCGCACAGATATTCCACTCGCACCAATTGTCGACGAATCATGGATCAAATGCAGAACGAGATGCAAGATATGCGCGAGAAGTTAGCGCTCTTCATGCAGACCATGGAGACTATTGCAAAAGGTTAGGAGAATTTGCAAGCTATGGTGCAGCCTCTGTTGGTCAGAAATGCTGGTCACGGTAATGAGGATCATCAGTCTGTGCGAGTCGACACCGCTCATGGGGATGGTACCCCCACGCCAGTGGCTCCACCTGTAGTCAATATACCTGCTGTTAATGTCAACAATGTTACCGCTGCTGGGAACGGTAACGTCGGAGTTGGGAACGAGACTGCTGTCCATAACGTTGGGCTTGGTGATATCAACTTGGGTGATAATATGGGAGGCAACGGCTTCGGTAATGCTGGATTCGGATTCAATGATCAGGGTTTCGATAATGCTGGGAAATATGGTTTCAATGCTCAAGGCTTTGGGCAAGACGGTTTTGGTATGACCAATCAGGGTTACGGAGGTTTTGGAAATGGAAACGGCGCTGGGTTAATGACTTTTGGACCTGCTGGAATTGCTCCGGGATACGGCAACAGAGGGCGGGGCTCGGTGATGAATCAGATCAGAGCTGGCCGTAACAATGGATATGATGGGTATGGAGCTGGGAATGGCATGTGGCAGGAAGATCAGCAGGAGGATGCCTTCTCCGGTGGAGGTTTCGAGGGACCGATGGATGACTCCCAGAAGATCAGAATGCTAGAAGAGCAGATGAGGGGGGTCCTGAACCAAAGTGTTGTGGGCTTAGACATGTCAACAATGGGTCTGGTACCTGGCTTGAGGGTGCCAATCAAATTCAAAGCTCCGGCATTTGATAAGTATAAAGGGGACACCTGTCCGAAAGTGCACGTGCGGGCTTATTACAGAAAGATGTCTGCGTACTCAACTGATGAGAGAATGCTAATGCATTTCTTTCAAGATAGTTTGTCGGGCCCTTCCCTAGAGTGGTACATGGGGTTGGAGCCAACTAATATCAAGACATGGAAGCAGCTGGCGGAGGCATTTGTAGCTCACTATAAGTATAACAGCGACTTGGCGCCCAATCGGGTCCAGTTGACAGGGCTGTCTCAGAAGAAGGGTGAGAGCTTTAAAGAGTATGCGCAAAGATGGCGCGATATGGCTGCTAGGGTCCGTCCTCCTTTAAAAGACAAGGAAATGAATGACATGTTCATCGGAACATTCACAGGCATGTTTTATGACAAATTGTTTCATACATCTTTGGCCAGTTTCTCAGACTTAATTCTGATGGGAGAAAAGATTGAAAACAACATTAAGCAGGGCCGATTCCAGGCTGAGGAATCAACTGCATCTGGCAGTAACAGGAAGGCTTTTGGGGGGCGCCGTCAGGGCAATGCAAGCGCAGTGTTTGGAGGCCGAGGCAGAGGTCGAAACCAATATCAACAGCCGCAGCAGGTGGCGAGTGTTACTAATCCGTTCCAACAACAATCGTTTCAGCAACAACCAATGCAACAACAGCAGCAGCAACAGCAACCACAGCAAGGGGCACAACCTGCTCAGCGAAGATTCCAGGGTGGTAAACCAAGGAGAGTATTTGAAAAGCCTCCCTCAACGTACGCGAATTTGTTACAGACATTGTTGGGTCTGAATTTGGTAGAGAAGAGAACTCTGGCACCTATAACGGGAACTCCTCCGTATGGCTACGACGCAAGCAGGCACTGTGAGTTCCACTCTGGGGCTCCGGGCCACGATGTAGAGGGTTGCCATGCTTTTAAGCATGTTGTGCAGGATCTTTTGGACAATAAAGCTATCAATTTCGGAACAGCAGGGCCGAATATAGTGCAGAAGCCCATGCCTAATCATGGGGCAAACGCCATTCTAACTGAGGAGGGGTTGGATCTGATTATGAATGTCGACGATTTAAAGACGCCGCTGAGCGAGATAAAAAGCCGATTATTGCAAGGGGGTGTCTATCCAGGATGTGACGAGTACTGCTTGGAATGTTGGACCCTAGCTGGGGGGTGTGATGATTTAAAGAAAGGTATTCAGGCTTTAATTGATGGAGGCACATTGCAGTTTGACCGAGCAGCAATTGAAGAGCCTGCAGGGGCATTAGCAGACAATCAAAGTGATGTGGCCACTGTAACGATTCCTTGAAAGACAATCACTATAATAACACCGGTTCAGCGACCGCCAATTACTATCACTAAGGCCGGACCGATCCCGTACGAGAGCATAAAGGCAGTCCCATGGTCATATGGGTTGGAAGTGTATTGTGACGGAATAAAGATTGATGTTAATAAGCAGCCAGACGAGACTGTAGAGAATGTTGTCGGTTCCGGAGGTATGACAAGGAGTGGTAGGATCTTCATATCGCCGGAGGTAGAAGCCGAAAGACTGGCGAAGGGAAAAGGAAAGATGGTTGAGAATGTCCCAGCGCAGGCAAGCGATAAAGCGTCGGCATCGAAAGATGTGGAAGAGTTCATGCGCTTGATTCGAAAAAGTGATTATAAGATTGTGGAGCATCTGCAACAGACGCCGTCCAAGATATCTATCCTGTCGTTGCTATTGTGTTCTGAAGCTCACAGAAATGCACTGTTAAAAGTCCTGGATACTTCCTTCGTACCCCAAGACGTCTCCGTGAATCAGCTGGAAGGAGTGTTGGCACATGTAAATGCAGGCCACAGCTTGGGCTTTACCGACTTCGATTTGACCCCGAAAGGGAGAGATCATAATATGGCGCTGCACGTATCTGTCGAGTGTAGGGGATCAGTCATGTCACATGTATTGGTCGACATCGGATCATCCTTAAATGTGCTGCCCAAGAAAGCGATGATGAAGCTGGATGTCAGAGGAATCTTGTGCACGCCCAGTGACTTGGTAGTCAGGGCATTTGATGGGACGCGAAGAACAGTTTTTGGATCGATAACATTGCCTCTACAGGTGGGGCCGGAGGTGTTTGCGACTGAATTTTATATCATGGACATCCAGCCTACATATAGTTGCCTGCTCGGAAGACCTTGGATTCATGGGGCTGGGGCAGTCACGTCTACCATGCATCAAAAATTGAAATATATGGTGGGAGACAGCGTAGTCACCGTATGTGGAGAAGAAGACATCCTGGTCAGCCATCTGTCGTCATTTAAATATGTGGAGGTCGATGGAGAGATCCATGAAACACCCTGCCAGGCATTTGAAGGGTTACGCATCAAGGACAAGGGTCCCGGGCCGAGCAAAGTGTCGGAGATAGTCGTCTCGTCATATAAAGAAGCTCAAGCTCTGGTAGAGGCTGGAGAAACAAAGGGTTGGGGCAAAGTGTTGGATATTCCTGTGAAGACGGACCGATTCGGGCTTGGATACCAACCGTCGTCATCAACACCTGCTGTGGGGGCACCCCGTTTCAGAGGGCCAATAACCATCTCTGCCAGTGGAGTATGTCATGAGACCGTCAATGCTGCTTCAGAGTCTAACGAAGAAGACAGCGACTGTGATATGGATGCCTGGATTCAGCCAAGCACGCCAGGACAGGGACTGTGCAACTGGTCTATTCAGGAGCTTGTTCCTGTGACTCGTAAACAGTAATGCTTTGTTTTATTAATTGTTGAACAATCTGGTGTCTTGCCCGGGGCATCAGGATTTGCTTAGGGTTGTGCTGTTATGAACATGGCGTGTTTATCATTAAATAAAAGGCGTTTTTCATGTGCAGATATTGCGATCTCTGTTTTTCTTGTTTTGTATTTTTCAATAAAATGGCAACGTGGTTATTCGCTTTATACGCATTTTGAAGCATTTAACCATTCTTTTTGCAGGATAACATTTTCAGATGACATCCTTGAACCACCTATGACTCGTCCCGACTTCGAGCACCCGATGTTTCAGGCCGAAGAAGAGGTTGTCGAAGATAGTGACGTTCCCGAAGAACTGTCTTGGTTGGTGAAACAAGAGGAAAGAGTCATTCTGCCTCACGAAGAGGTCATCGAAATTATCAATTTGGGGTCGGAAGGGGTTGAAAAGAATATTCGTATCGGAGCCGTGCTGCAGAGCGATATCAAGCGAAGACTGGTTGAAATGCTCAAAGAGTATAATGATGTGTTCGCTTGGTCGTATGAAGATATGCCAGGGCTCGATACAGATATGGTTGTGCACCGTCTGCCACTGAAAGAAGAATGCCCGCCGGTCAAACAAAAGCTTCGCAGAACTAGACCAGATATGGCAGTGAAGATCAAAGAGGAAGTTCAAAAACAGTGGGACGCTGGTTTCCTAGCTGTGACAAAATATCCCTCATGGGTTGCTAACATCGTACCAGTGCCAAAGAAAGATGGCAAGGTTCGAATGTGTGTGGATTACAGGGATTTGAACAAAGCGAGCCCAAAAGACGATTTTCCACTTCCTCATATCGATGTGCTAGTTGATAATACTGCTCAATACTCCGTGTTCTCCTTCATGGATGGCTTCTCAGGCTACAATCAGATTAAAATGGCGCCAGAGGACATGGAGAAGACTACTTTTATAACACCTTGGGGAACATTTTGCTACAAAGTGATGCCCTTTGGTTTGAAAAATGCTGGGGCAACATATCAACGTGCGATGACGACTCTTTTTCATGATATGATGCATAAAGAGATCGAAGTTTATGTTGACGATATGATTGCCAAATCCCAGACGGAGGAAGAGCATCTGGTAAATCTGCTGAAGTTGTTTAAAAGGCTTAGGAAGTTCAGGCTGAGACTGAACCCTAACAAATGCACCTTCGGGGTGAGATCGGGTAAACTGCTGGGGTTTATCGTAAGCGAAAGAGGAATAGAGGTCGATCCTGCTAAAATAAAAGCGATACAAGAAATGCCGACGCCTAAAACAGAGAAAGAGGTGCGCGGGTTTTTAGGGAGGTTGAACTACATCGCTCGGTTCATATCTCACCTAACGGCCACGTGTGAACCATTATTCAAGCTGTTGAAGAAAGATCAAGCTGTAACGTGGAACGAAAATTGTCAAAAGGCGTTCGATAAAATAAAGCAGTATTTGCAGGAGCCTCCTATTCTGATACCCCCAGTGGTAGGGAGACCCTTGATTATGTATTTGACAGTTCTTGAGGGAAGCATGGGTTGTGTTCTCGGTCAACACGACGAGACAGGGAGAAAAGAGCATGTGATTTATTACTTGAGTAAGAAATTTACAGACTGTGAATCTCGATACTCAATGCTTGAGAAAACTTGTTGCGCGCTAGCCTGGGCCGCCAAGCGTTTGAGGCAATACATGCTGAATCATACAACCATGCTCATCTCGAAGATGGACCCTATCAAATATGTATTCGAAAAGCAGGCGTTATCAGGGAGAATTGCCCGTTGGCAGATGGTCTTGACGGAATATGACATCCAATACATCTCGCAAAAGGCTATAAAAGGGAGTGTGTTGTCTGAGTACCTGACAGAGCAGCCTCTTGAAGATTACCAATCGATGAGGTTTGATTTTCCTGACGAGGATATCATGTACCTAAAGATGAAAGATTGTGAAGAGCCGTTGCCAGATGAAGGACCAGAATTGGGTTCCAAATGGAAGATGATTTTTGACGGGGCTGTGAACGCTTACGGTAGCGGAATAGGGGCAATCATCACTACTCCACACGGGTCGCACATCCCGTTTACTGCTCGATTGACCTTTGCAGTTACCAATAATGAGGCCGAATACGAAGCTTGTATAATGGGGCTTGAAGAAGCCATTAATTTGCGAATCAAACATCTGGACGTATACGGAGACTCAGCTCTGGTGGTGAATCAGATCAAAGGGGAATGGGAGACACGTCAGCCCAACTTGATACATTACATGAATTATGCAAGGAGATTGTTTCCTTTCTTCGACAAGGTTGAATTGCATCATGTACCGCGGGCAGAAAATCAGATGGCTGACGCCCTGGCCACTTTGTCTTCCATGTACAAAGTCAACTTCTGGAACGAGGCTCCCAGAATCATTATCTCTCGGCTTGACAGGCCTGCCTTTGTGTTTGCTATTGACGAAGCATCCGACGACAAACCATGGTATTTTGATATCCTTAATTTCCTGAAGAACAAAGAGTATCCGGCTGGGACATCCAGTCAAGATCAAAAGACTCTCAGGAGATTAGCGGGTAATTTCTATTTGAATCCGGATGGTGTCTTGTACAGAAGAAACCACGATTTGGTGCTGTTGCGTTGCGTAGATGAAAGAGAGGCAAAACTGCTCATGGAGGAAATACATGAAGGTACATTTGGTACGCATGCGGGTGGGCATGCTATGACGAGAAAGCTGCTGCGGGCAGGTTATTTTTGGCTGACTATGAAAACTGATTGTTTCAAGTTTGCGAGGAAGTGCCACAAGTGCCAAATCTATGCTGATAAAATCCATGTGCCTCCGAGTCCCCTAAATGTAATGTCATCGCCATAGCCATTCTCGATGTGGGGAATCGATATGATTGGAAAGATCGAGCCGACAGCTTCTAACGGACACCGGTTCATTCTAGTAGCAATCGATTATTTCACCAAGTGGGTGGAAGCGGCGTCTTACGCAAATGTAACGAAGCAGGTGGTAGCCAGATTCATCAAGAGAGATATCATTTGCCGATATGGGATCCCCGAGCGGATAATTACTGACAACGGTTCAAACCTGAATAACAAAATGATGAAGGAGCTTTGTCAGAATTTCAAGATCGAACATCATAACTCCTCCCCTTACCGACCCAAGATGAATGGTGCTGTTGAAGCGGCCAACAAGAATATAAAGAAGATCGTTCAGAAGATGGTGGTGACCTATAAGGATTGGCATGAGATGCTAACTTTTGCTTTGCACGGTTATCGTACGACGGTACGCACATCAACCAGGGCAACCCCGTTCTCGTTAGTGTACGGAATGGAAGCAGTGCTACCATTGGAAGTTGAGATCCCTTCTCTGAGGGTATTGCGAGATGTTCAACTAGATGAGGCAGAATGGGTGAAAGGCAGGTTGAACCAACTGAGTTTGATGGATGAGAAGAGGCTAGCTTCTCTAGCATACGGTCGTTTGTACCAGAGCCGAATGAAGAAAGCATATGATAAGAAGATACATCCGCGGAGCTTTCAGACGGGCGACCTTGTGCTGAAAAGGATTCTCCCGCCACAAACAGATCATAGGGGCAAGTGGACCCCTAACTACGAAGGGCCATACGTTGTCAGAAAAGTCTTTTCAGGAGGAGCTTTATTGTTGTCCACCATGGACGGTGAAGACTTTACGTCGCCTGTGAATTCGGATGCAGTTAAAAAATACTTTGCTTAAAAATTGACCCGCTGGACAGAAAAAAGAGAGTCCAGGAAAAAATGGGGCATCCTGGCGAACCAAAAGCAGAATGAAAGGTTCGGGTAAAAGTTAGGGATAAAATTGAAAAAATGTACACCCGCGAAGTTGAAAACCTACACTGGGCGGCTTCGGCAAAAAAGGGTATCCCGGTGAACTGAAAACCCGTAAAGGGCGGTTCACGCAAAAGTTAGGGATTTGAAAAGCAAATGACTGCGGTCCGAATTTGATATTGCATTAAGCTTTGGTACGGGAGAATATGCCTGAGGGGTCGATTATCAGATACAATCTCTTCGGAAGTGTGGATACCGGGAAAGCATTAGAGTCGGGCGAGTCATAGGAGGATCAGCTCATGGTGTTCGTCTGCATCCCGTTGCCGACATGTGTACAAATCTAATTTGTCAATATATTTATGCTTCTTGTGCATACTTGTATATTTGCTTTGCGTAGCTTCCTCTTTTTAGGAGTTACATCCCGTGTACAAAACTCCGCCCATTCAGGGGCCCAATCAATAAAATATGTTATTCAGTATTCGATGCTGGATCTTTACTATTTTGTGCATGATAAACGCCTAAGTTTGATGAAACTAGCATGTGTATAACGTCACTGGCCCTTGCCAACAATTGCTAAAGCTTTGAATTAACTGGAAACGAAGTCACTAACGCTAACCTGAATAGATTTGGTTGCATAGACTTGTCTTGTCTTGTTTGTCTGGTTGCAGGGTTCGTAGCCGAGAAAGAGGACGATCAAAAGATTGCAGTGACGAAAGACTCGCCCCCACGCAGGTCATGCATGTTCTTCCTGAAGAAGGATCGAATTCCCCAGCTAGCCGTAGCTTATCCAAAGGGAATTCTCCAGCTAAGTCATTCATCCTCAGCAGAGTTTGGCAATTCCCAGATCAAAGGCTGTATTTAGACAGTGCATCTCAAGCAGAGTGGTTTAGCCTCAGAGGATTAATATTTCCAATTGGTGAGCTGTATTCAGTGGAATCTGGAGATTAAGACTCTCCCCGGCAGAGTTGGTTGCGAGTCCTGGCATTTATTTTGTCAGAATACGGGCGATATCAGTTCACTCCTCAGCAGAATTCCAATCATAACAGGCGCATCTGCTATTCCCCAGCAGAGTTGTATTCCCCAGCAGGGCGTTACTTCAATGAGGTGATTGGTATTGAGTTCCCAATTTCCCAGCTGAGTTGGCTTCACTCTTCCAGCATTTATTTTGCTGGAATAATTCTGTGACGCCTGGCTATCCCCAGCGGAGTTGGCATTGTTTTCAGCAGTTATTTTGCTGAAGCAGTTCCTGTATCTCAGCAGTTCGAGTCTGCATAGGCATCGGCATATTTGCATCCACCAAATAAAAATGTGTAGCATTTCCATGTCGATGGGAGCATTGCGTCATTATCAAACACATGCATTTTGAAACATAAACCAGGTTGGCTAACCGTTTGTTTCAAATATTGTTTCTCTTGCAGGTAGGGAGAGCTCTTGCTCAAATGAAGTATCAAGCATTCGAGGTCTCGACGTGAGACATCCCATGAAGTGTCAGCTTCAGCATTATGCCCCACAGAATTATCATGATGAAGTTCTCTTTGTCTCCGAATAGAGTTATTTGTGAATTTCTCGTGTTTTCCCCGCCAGAGTGAGTAGGCAAAATTTCTCCTCATTCCCAAGCAGAGTTGTTTGTCATCAACGGGTTTCAGGAATCAGAATTTCAGAGGCCACCGCCGGTTATCAGAACAGGCGTCCGGTAGTTTGGTTTCCAAATATCCCTAGTAGAGTCCGCTTCAAAATCGTTGTCACGTCAGTGCTAAGAAGTTTTGTGGTTTGGGACCAATGGAAGGATGAGTCCTAACGTGGACAATTTTCTTGACAGGTTTTCTTTGTGCTAGAAAAGTGGGGGTCCTAACGTGGACAGATTTATTTCCTCATGGTTGATAAGAGGTGCTAGTCCTAACGTGGACAGGTTCGATTTTTCAGAATTGATGGAATGTGGAGTCCTGACGTGGACATTTCCTCGAGTTGACGATATGTGTTGGTCCTAACGGGGACAGATTTGATTTCTTGGTATTGATCGAAGGTGAAGTCTTGACGTGGACAAAGTTGGTTACTCTTCGTGTTGGTGTCCTGACGTGGACCATTTATTTCCAGCAGATATCTCTATTCGTAATGGTGAAATGTGCGTCCTGACGTGGACAAGTTTACCTTTCTTCGTGTTGTTGGCCAAGTGGGTGTCCTGACGTGGACGAGTTTTTCTTCAGCAAGTCGAAGACACGTAAGTCCTGACGTGGACAAGCTTTATTACTTCAGTAGGTTGAGATGTGAGTCCTGACGTGGACGAGTTTTTCTTCAGCAAGTCGAAGACACGTAAGTCCTGACGTGGACAAGCTTTATTACTTCAGTAGGTTGAGATGTGAGTCCTGACGTGGACCAGTTTTTCTTCAGCGAGTCGAAGGTGCACAAGTCCTGACGTGGACAGGTTTATCTCCCTTCGGGTTGACGCAGCATGAGTCTTGACGTGGACAAAAATTTTATTTCCTCAGCAAGTCAAGAATTGGAGTCCTGACATGGACAAATCAAGACGAGACGTGAGTCCTGACGTGGACAGGTTTATTCCTTACGTGGAAAGAGAAGCTTTAGTTCCTTACGTGGAAAAGCAAGTTTATTCCTTACGTGGAAAAATTGGAGTCCTTACGTGGACAAAGCAAGAAGAGAGTTAGTTCCTTACGTGGAAAGATTGTTTCCTTACGGGGAAAGATTGGAGTCCTTACGCGGACAGATCGAGTAAAAAAAAATTGTATTCCTTACGTGGAAATATGGGGGTCCTTACATGGACAAATCAAAAAGAGTTGGTTTCCTTACGTGGAAAGGTTGTGATTCCTTACGTGGAAAGATTTTATTCCTGACGTGGAAGAGTTTAGTCCTGACGTGGACAGATGCAGAAGAGATGATTCCTTACGTGGACGGTATTATTCCTAACGTGGAAGAGTTTAGTCCTAACGTGGACGATTTATTTCTGATGAGAGGCAGACGAGCCATCCCCAACAAAGTTGTCGAGATTTTTCCTAACGTGGACAAGTTTGGTTGAGATTTCTTTGTGTTGACGACACAGGCGTCCTAACGTGGACAAAGTTTTATTCGTGCAATGATAGAAGCTTTTCAGGCTGATGAAAATAATCCCCAAGCAGCGGTGCAGTTTATTTCTGCGGTTGGCAAATTTCCGGGTTCTTAGTATTCAACCGTCTCGTACCGCGAATGTTTGAAGGCCGTTCGCTCTTCACCCAATCGGATCCAAGTCGCTTGAATAGGGGCAGCTGTTGCACCCTAAAATTTGCTCAACCTTATTCACTTGGTTTATGTTTCAATATCATTAGCATTTGCATATAGAGTCATGCACATAGCCTAACCATCTGCATAGCATAGCATAACAAGTCATCAAATAGGGACCAATCATTATTCTCATCTCTATGATCCTATCAAGAGGTTATTATTCTAATCCAAGCTCCTTCAAGTCATCAGAAAGAATTTGAAAACTGGGAAGTCAATGGATCAAGCAGTGCACTTATCTCCTATCTGAGGGTATCTGAGGACCATCAAAGAAATTGTGAGATGTGGGCTGAGCATGGAGAGTATCTAGACATCATGGGAGACTTAGAAAGTCATTTGGAGAAGGATACAAGTCATTGATATGATCACAAGAATTGTAATTGAAGACAGTCAACTAGGGTTTCATCTGGGGTCAACTCTAGGTCAATTGACTGATTGAAAGGCATTAAGGGCTATTGGAGAGATGTGGGGCTCATCATTTGACATGAATAATAAGGATATGAGGATATGTCAAGAAGAAATCAAGAGAAATCAAGGAGAAGAGGAATTTCTAAATTAGGGTTTCTGTGTAAAATCCCCTAGTTTAGGTCAAATTTCCAAGCAAGATAAGTCAAAATGAAAGCTTCAAATGGATCCTTGGCCAACATGAAACTTGTAGAGGATCTCAATACCTTTAATTTGAGTGGTGGAAGACATTAAGTAGATTTATAGAACTCAAGTTATGGTCCTTGCAAGTTACAGGTCATCTGAGGTATCTGAAATTTTGTCTGTGAAAGTGACTTGACTTCCAAGCAATTTTTATCCCTCAAGGAGATTTCAAATGAATTTCTGGTCAACATAAGAGTTGTTCCTAATTGTCTTATATTTCTATAATGGTATGGTATGCCTTCATATGATTTGTGTAACTCTACTTATGGTCTTGGAAAGCAAAGGGTATTTTGGTCATCTGAGAATTACAGGTCATTTCAAGCCTATGCCAAAAACTCACACAAGGAAGCTTCAAATGAAAAAATTCACAACATAAAACTTGTTCCAAATGACATTTTGAGTCTATAAAAGTGACCATGAAAGAGTGGAAAGACTCATAGCACAAGGTTTCAAAATTGGTGAATTTAATGAATGAAAAATGACCTAAAATTGAGATTTTTCATAGTTTGGCCAAATGAGGTGAAATTATAGGTCATTTTGATTGGAAAAATCATTTTGAGAACATTGGCAAAAGTATAATTTTGAGGTTGGTTCAAGAATTAGAAGTTATGCATGGTTGCTTACAATGAAAGTTACATAATCAAAATTCAAGGGAAATTGTGCATGGGAAGGTTCTACAAACTTCTAGGGCTTTCTAAGTTCATGTATATATTGCATTGAGTGGCTTCATGCCATGGTTGGTGAATCATATTGATCAAAACAAAAGTTTCATACAACTCTTCCATTTTTGCAAAATCAATTCAAACTCTCTCAAATTTCTATCAATCTCTATTTTTCTTGATCTGATCTTCATCACCATCATTCATAGATCATAATTCACACAAGCATTTGGTAGAATTGAGGAGGATTCGTGCCATACACTTCCATCATCCAAGAAGAAAGAAAATTGGAATTGTGAGATTCAAAGCATTGGAGCAAGATTTGTTGCATACAGAATTCAAGAACAAGCTCCCTGATCAATTTCCACTCATTGCAAGCATTGGATCAAGAGGTTTTAGTATCTGTTTTCACCATTTTGCACCAGGTTAGTTTCTCTTCGAACTGCATGATTTGGTTAGGATCATAGAGGTTTGTTAGCATAGAAATGTTAAGATAGGCTAGATGACTGATTTTGGTGAGTTTGGAGAGGTTTCATGAGGATTGACCATGGTGTGCACAAACTGTTGAAGCTTGTAACTCTTAGAATATTGCATGATAATCTGAGGTTAATAGCTTGTAATGATCAGCATAAGATATGGATTAGTTGAGGGCAAGAATTAGAGATAATTGGGAGATTTGATGTCAGGTGAAAATGGTGGATCAGAATTATTGCACCTATCGGGTTTGCTTATTGTTTGAGTTTTAGAGGAGGTTATTGATATGGCTGTGTAGAGGGGAAGAGGTAGATCATCTTTGCTTTTGGAATCGTTTGATTTCGTGGAGGAACAAGAGAGAACAGAATGGTGGAAGTTCGTTCATGGCGAGGGGAGTTTCAGAAACCCTAGGGTTTCTAAGGTTGAAGATAACCTTTGAACCGTTTGATCTATTGTTTGACTTTGACTGGGGACTAAAACCAACGACCATGATTAAAAGAAAAAACGGAGGGAGATTTAAAAGATCAAACGCACCGTTTCACTTATTGTTTCAGACTGGGCTCAAACAATTGTTGCTATGCACACCCCACGAACCAAGGCCCAATTCCATTATAACTGAATATCCTGCTATTTGCACCGTGTGTAGGTTTTTTTATTTTTGTTAATTTCTGAGTATGTGCTGGGCCCAGACGCGCTTGCTATGCGCGCCCCCCAGTCTGGGCCCAGTTTGTTATTTTAACTGATTTCATCTACTTTCTGCACCCCATTTCAATTTTAGTTCATTTTATTTTCTTTAAAACTTTCATATTCTTTCAAAAATCATAAAAAATTGGAAAATGCTTATTTTTCATTGGTTCTTTTTGCACATTGCTCATAATTTTGTCAAGAAAAATATCACATAAAAAAATCAATATTTCATTTTATTTTCATATTTTTGGCATATTTTTCTTTTTAATAGGATTAAATAATGGTTTGTTTAGTACATGAATTTGTCAATTTTAGTTTGAATAGATGCTTTACTATTTTTAATCCATTCTTTTTAGGTTGATTAGTAGATAATGTTAGCTTGTATATAAAATTTAGTTCATATTTTTAGGACTTGATTTTAGGTGATTTGGTTAGGTGTGAATAACATGATCAAAATTAGGGTTTAGGTGATAACATAGGTGAATTAGTTCATTTCCCTTAGGAGTTAGAAATTGAATTTTTGGGGTATGGGGCTATAGGGATTATGGGTAGTTATTAGATCCCTTAGAAAATGTTAGGATTCCCCTACTGCTATTAGTACTATCTATATTTGTTTGACTGTGTGGTGTGCCCTCTAGGGTTATTTTCCTTTGTCTGTATGGGGTATTGGGTTTGCTTGGGGATTGGGAGGGCTGAAGACTTGTGATGATGAAGCCATTGGAGATCCAGAGACTGAAGTCCAACTTCCAGAGTTGATGAGGAGATTCTTGCTAGCAGCTGTTGAGGAGTCTAGGGTTTAGGAGCTAGGCAGAGCTCTAGATTAGAAAGCTTGTTTCTCAAACATGGAATGCCTTGTCTGCATCCATCCTTTCTCTATGATTCGAAGTCTCTTTCAGATATCCACCTCCTTCCTTTGGAAGGATCAGTGAATGTATTTGAAAGATAGAACTTTTGAGAGAAAATTGTCTGTATAATGTTAACAGTTGATGAGCCACCCTTGGTAGGCAGTCTACTGTTTAACATTCACTTTTATCTTGTTGACTGAGGTTCATCCTGGAGATTGAGACTTGAAGAAAAGCCATTGCAGATGGAAGACTGATAATCAGAGACCTTGCTTGAAGGCTATGGAGATTAATGCTTGCTGAAGTTTGTAGCTGTTTGGAGATGACCTGGAGATAGGTGTTGATGCAGAGCTGATGTGGCTGTTTTTTTTCTGCTGTTATTCATTTCTGATGTATTGATTGGTTTTCTTGACTGTATTGTTTGCTGTTTAACTTGTTGGGTTGAAAGTGAATCCTGTCCACTTTTGCCTATTGTTTTCTAGGTTCGAGGTTGAGTTGGACTCCCTTGCCTCGCTTGTATTGTTGCATCCATGCATTTTACAGCTTTACTGTATATATCTGCTATTGTTTCTGTTTCCGTCTATTCCCTTAGGATCTCTGTTTCTCTCTGCGCAAGAGAGGAGCATGATAAACACTAGGTCTTAACCCATGCATGATAACACTAGGTTAGTTTGATTCCCTTCGCAACCGTAGGTTAGAGTTCGGTCTCTTCTTTCTCAAAACAAACAGAAAAACACAATAAGATTTCAAACACAATAAAAGACACTTCTTCCGTAAAAGAATGTGAACTCATCAAAACGTCATTTTTGTCCGGTTGGACTGCTAATCGGAAAAACCTCTTTCAGAAGGAATAAAAACAATCGAGACAAGCTTGTGTCGTACGTGGCCCGAACTATGTTTGCTCTGATCTTTCATGCTGTGTGAAAGTACGTAGGCATAGGATGCGATATCCTAGCGAGCAACCTTCCCCTCCTTTCCAGTAGGTAGGCGAACTACGTTGACTCTGATTTCTCGTTCCAGACGGGAATATGTAGGCATAAAGTGTGATACTTTGCCGCGTCATTTTATTTTCTTTTAACCCTTAACCTGTAGAGTAGATAGAATAGCAATCCATACCAGAAAACAAGCGTGGATCCCGTCGAGTACGACGAACGTGAGGGGTGCTAATACCTTCCCCTTGCGTAACCGACTCCCGAATCCAGGTTTTGGTTGCGATGACCATACCTTTCCCGTCTTTGCGGTAGGTTTACTCTGAGCGTTTCCTTTCCCTCCTGTGGGATAAATAACGCACGGTGGTGACTCTTCTGTTCAACCGGCGCCGATTTTCGCAGTAGCGACACCATGGATAGCTCATACACCTTTCCCTTGACTTTGTTAAATCACTTAAACATTAGTTTAGAAACCATTAGACTTTGCTTTAAGTATAAAGAGAACCCACATGTACTAGGAGTGTTCTTCAACTAGAACCCTAGGATAGAGTTTGTCAACTATGTGTAAGAATCATTGTCATGATATCTTACTTCCCCTTTTGAATGTTACAACTTAGATTAGGGAGTTTTGTCAAACTCCACACAAACATTGTCATATTTGTTTCCCCCTTGAACCTTGATCATAATCAAGTGTTCTTCTTCCCTTGTGAGGTGAACTACAATTGCTTTGATTCTATCCTAGTTAGGATACGTAGGCAGAAGATGTGATGTCTTTGCGAGCAAACTTAGAAAACCATTTAGGTCTTTACTTATCCTTGTGCTCAACTCCTTATCCCAATCCATAGTACATATCACAAACTTAGCAAGCAATCAAACAAAAGGTTCTTGTAGAGTACTACATATGCTTAGGGTGCTAACACCTTCCCTAGGTATAACCAACCCCTGATCCTCGAATCTCTTAGCGTTGTTTTACATCGCGAAAGGGTTTTTCTTTCTTTAGACCTTTCCTTCGGATAAATTAAAGTTCGGTTGTAAAAGAAATAATGTTCAAGTTAATATAATAGCTTGATATCCAATTTTCACCGTAACACATATCATTGGAACAAGATGGGTCTTCAAGAACAAACTCGATGAAAATGGTATTATAGTTCGGAACAAAGCAAGATTGGTCGCCCAAGGATACAACCAAGAAGAAGGAATCGATTTTGAAAAAACTTTTGCTCCAGTTGCAAGACTAGAAGCAATTAGATTATTATTGGCTTATGCATGTTCCATGAATATTCAGCTTTTCCAAATGGACGTGAAGAGCGCATTCTTGAATGGATTCATAAATGAAGAAGTGTATGTCAAGCAACTCCCTGGTTTTGAAGATTACAAATATCCATCTCATGTCTTCAAACTAAAGAAAGCTCTCTATGGATTGAAACAAGCACCAGGAGCATGGTACGATCGACTCAGCAATTTCTTATGTGACAAAGGCTTTGTAAAGGGAAAGGTAGACAAAACTTTGTTCATCAAGAAAATAAAAGAAGATACTCTCTTGGTACAAGTGTACGTTGACGACATAATCTTCGGTTCAACCAACACCAAGCTATGCGAAGAATTCTCATCCATGACGCAAGGAGAATTCAAAATGTCTATTGTTGCACCCCAAATTTTGACCCCTTAGATCCTCATCATCATTTTAGGATCATATTCATTTGATTATCTAACCATAACCTATTTCAAGTTTGTCTTTGTCAAGATACAGGAATCAGGGTTTTGTACAGCCGAAATCGAGGCTTCGAGGGTTAATCAGTCAACGTTTTGGATTGGTTCTCCTTGAATTGAGTCTCCACATCATCAAATGTATTCCACTGGATCAAGTATGAATCCAATTTGAGGTTGATACCCAGGAATTGAGAACAGTGCAGTTTAGGATACCCGATTAGGGTTTTCGATCAGGAAAAGTCAACTGTAGTTTGACTTTTGATTTAAAAGGTGTTCCAATGGTGGAATCATGGTCCATGAAGTTCCTATAGCTTAGTAAAGTCTACTCAAGAAGTTTCAAGGCCTCAAAATACCCGGAACATCAACAGTCGACTCGGTAGCCACCGATCGATCGTTCGGTTGACCGAAAAGTCATCTCTTTACTCATGAGGAATTTGACCTCAAGATGGGAATCAAAAATGGTCCTGATGACATATTACACCTGCCCATGAAGTTTTGTGACCATTGGATCAAGAATTTATAAGTAATCAAAAAGTTGGGAAATTAAGGTTTTCAAAAGGGCAAAGTCATAACTCCTTAACCACACAAGGGTTTTTGACCTAGTTTCAAAGGGAATGAGTTCCTAACACAAGCATAAATATTGTATTACCTAATTGAGGATTTTTAAAAAGTACAAGTGGGTTCCATAACTCTTCCTGGTTAGAGAGAACCAAGATCCACAAGTTGGCAAAAACTCACATTCACAAAACTAGGTCAGCATGAGTTTTTATATTCCAAAACCTCTCCAAACCGATGCTAATCAAAGACTAAACCTCATTTATGATGTTTGAATTGATAATGAACATTTTTAATATCAATTCCCACGAAAATGGCATAAAGATCAAAGGAAATCATTATTTAATGCAAGTTGCAAAAGTGAATAGTGAAGAAAGAGAAAAAAGGTGGCTACCCTTGTCAAATCATCAACTTTACTTCAACAAGTCACCTCCTAACCTATCAAGAATGATGAAAACAATATATAGGGCATGGATAATATCTTAGTAGAGTGGCTTAAAGACAAGTATGAAGATTGCATTGGAAAACTCAAAGATTTTCATGATGGAAGGTTAAAATTGGCAATTTGCTTCACTTTTGCCCATACCTTGATCCAAGGCCTTTGGCTATAAATAGAACTCACTTCCTACATCACAAAGACACCAGTTCCATTATAGAAACCATCTAGAACTCTCTCCCTTACACAATCACCAAATTCTTGCAAAATCTCACTAAGTCTCCAAAATCCCTCAAAATTTATTTTTGTAAAACACCTTCCAAAACCATTTCTAAACTTTTTCCAACTCAAGAAATACTTCAAACACATCAAATATGATGTATTGAAGCTATCCAAATCACTTCCACATTTATGTAACAAGTTTTGAGTGAGTTAGTCTTTGAAACCTTTGGATTTTAGAGTTTTTCCTTCATTTACAAGGCATTTCGTCCACTAGCTTGCTTGGAGGTTGTTTGGAGCATTTATTCATCAACCTAGGAACATTTGAAGACCTTGTAAGAGCTCCCAATATCTCTGTTTTTCTTATTGCTTAAGCTTGCTTCAAGAGGTAAACCTAAAACTCATAAATGTGAACTTTCTACTTGCATTTCACATGCCACCATGAATGTTTTTAGGGTTTTCACCTTCCTATCTCTCATTTATTCATTTCAAAACTTTAATTTAATTCTCTTTTGAGTTTTATTTTAAAGTTATGATTTTGGCTTGTTAGCATCCTTGTGTACTTGAGTTTGACTAAAACTCTTGCTTGTAAGCATTTGTGTTTGATCTTCTCTTAAAACTTGAAAGTTTTCCCCCTGAAGTTTTTAAACTTCTCACTTACATTTGTTGTAACATTATTTGATTGCGCTTGATAATTGTAATTACATATGGCATCTTGTAAGCTCTAAGAAGCCTCATCTTTGTTAATATACTTATTTATCTTTGTTAAGATCCCTTTTCATCTTTGTTAAGATGTACCTCCGTCTTTGTTAGGATATGCTTTGGTTTTTACCTTTCATTAAGTCTTGAAAGAGCTTTCCCCTTCTTGATATCGTAATATCTTAATGTTTGCTTTGGTCGTAACCATTTACCTTGATTGAAATCATTAATATTGTAATATCTTAATGTTTTCTTTGGTCGTAACCATTTACCTTGATTGAAATCATTGATGTCGTAATATCTTAATGTTTGCTTTGGTCGTAACCATTTATCTTGATTGGAATCATTGATATTGTAATATCTTAATGTTTGTTTTGGTTGTAACCATTTATCTTGATTGAAATCCTTGCTTATTGTAATATGCTTGCTTATTCTTGGTTGTAACCATATCCCTTATATTCATCATGTGTGAATGATTATTCTTTGTTAAGTTTATTTCCCCAAAGTGATGGAACTCTTTAGTTCTCATCCCAGTTGCCTCCTCTTTTCCCTTCCAAAGGAAAGTCTCTCTATTGACCCTTGGGTCATAGATAGCTCATTAACACATAGGTCTGGATAGAACCTTCCCCCTTCTTTTGGTCTGGATAGAACCAATAGGATTTAAATCATAGGTCTGGATAGAACCTTTCTCCCCTTTTGGTCTGGATAGAACCAATAGGATAACCTCATAGGTCTGAATAGAACCTTCTCTCCCTTTTGGGCTGGATAGAACCAATAGGACTATAACTCATTAGGTCTGGATAGAATCTTCCCCCCCTTTTGTCTGGATAGAACCAATAGGAATTAAACTCATAGGTCTGAATATAACCTTCTCCCTCTTTTGGTCTGGAAAGAACCAATTGATCCTTATTCTGTAGTTCGAGCCTGAACTACGACCGCTCTGATTTCTCATTGGACAATGAGAATACGTAGGCACAAGATGCAATATCTTAACGAGCAACCTTTCCCTTTATTCCACCTTTTGGTCTCGATAGAACCAATTGGTCTCACAATGTAGAACTTTAGGATAGAGTTTGGTTAACTCTATGTAAGAATCATGGATATGATTACTTACTTCCGTTTCTTGAGAGTTCAACATAGATTTAGAGAGTTGTCTTAAACTCTACACAAGCATGGATATGTTTGTTTCCCTCTGAACCTTGATCATAATCAAGTGTTCTTCAACCCTAGTAAGGTGAACTACGATTGCTCTGATTCTATCCTAGTTAAGATACGTACGCAGAGGACGCGACGTCTTTGCGAGCAAACTTAGAAACTATCTTTAGGTTTTAACCCACACCTTTACCCAATCCTAATCCATAGCAAACATTTAGAAAACTTAGCATGCAAATAAACAAAAGGTTCCTGTTGAGTACTACAGATGTTTAGGATGTGAAATACCTACCCTAGGCATAACCAACCCCCGATCCCCGAATCTCTTAGCGTTGTTGTTACATCGCGAAAAGGGTTTTTCTTTCTTTAGACCTTTCCTTTGGATAAATTAAAGTCCGGTTGTGAATTCAAAGAATTAAAGATTCAAGTTAATCAATAGCTTGGTATCACGATTCTCACCGCAACATCTATGATGGGAAAAATGAACTACTTTCTTGGACTTCAGATCAAGCAACTTGAGAATGGGATCTTTATCAATCAATCGAAGTATTGCAAAGAATTATTGAAGAAGTTTGATATGGACAATTGCAAGACTTTATCTACACCTATGGGATCTGGTACTTATGTAGATCAAGATGAATCTGGTATATCGGTTGATATCACAAAATATAGAGGTATGATTGATTCCTTACTATACTTGACAGCAAGCCTCCCTGACATTATGTTTAGTGTCTGTCTTTGCGCTCACTTTCAAGCAAATCCAAAGGAGTCTCACCTGATGGCAGTCAAGCGGATCATGAAGTATCTCAAAGGAACAACAAATGTCGGCTTATGGTATCCTAAAGGTAGTATATGAAATTTAATTGGATATTCTGACACGGATTATGAAGGCTGTAAAACTGATAGAAAGAGCACAAGTGGAACATGTCACATCTTGGGAAATGCACTAGTCTCATGGGCATGCAAGAAGCAAGCATGCGTAGCACTTAGTACGGCTTAAGCTGAGTACATAACAGCAGGAAGTTGCTGCGCGCAGATACTTTGGCTCAAGCAACAACTTCGTGACTACAGACTCGACCTGGGCAGCATTCCTCTTCGCTGTGATAATACCAGTGCAATCAACATAACAAAAAATCCAGTCATGCACTCAAGGAACAAGCACATAGACATACGAGATCACTTTCTACGAGATCATGTACTTCAAGGAGATGTCGAGATAACATTCGTAGATACTCATAATCAGCTTGCCGATATCTTCACAAAACCTTTGGCAAAGGAGTCTTTCTACAAAATACGAAGGGAACTTGGAATATTGGATGAGACTGACGTGGAAACATAAAAGAACTTCATCTGCTGTGTTTTCTCAAAATTTCACTACAAGCAATCGATTGCACCCCTGCAGCAATAGATTGCTCACTGTAATTTTTACAATTTTACTTATTTTTAAAGCAAGCAATCGATTGCACCCCTGCAGCAATCGATTGCACTCTGTAGCTTTTGCCAAAATTCGTTTCTGTTTGGTGGAGCAATCGATTGCACCTCTGTGTCAATCGATTGCACCTACTGAAAATCTGTTTTACTATATGTTTTTATTGTTTTTATTTATTTCTGTTATTTTTGAATTATGTACTTTCCAACTTTATTGTATATTTTTTAAATTTAACTTATGATCAAGCTTGTCCGTTATTTTCATATATTATTTCCTTTAAGGTACAATTCTTGTTTATTTATCTTTCCTTAAAGGTACAATTTTTCAAAATTCGAACCTCAAAACAAATTCAAAAACTCTCAACTCGTCATACATTGAGGGGGAGAAAAGCGTACCGGAAAGAAAACATCACAACAAAAGAAGAATGCGTTGTCATCATCAAAAAGGGGGAGAATGTGAAATTAAGATCCTCAAAGATCAACATTTGTTTTGATGAAGACAAATCACTCAAGAAGGAAAAGATGATCAACCATCAAGCATCAGGACAAAGATACAACTTTGAAGAAGTTCTCATCTGAAGGTATAATGAGAATATCCATTAAGCATTTAAGTCCTAATTGCTCAAAAATTTTAAAACATTTCTCATGACTTGTTACACTCTCACAAGCTTTTGAAAACATAATTTTTCTAAGTTTTTCAAAGTGCAATCGATTGCACTCTGAGAGCAATCGATTGCATGATCAAATTTTTTAACTATTTTTGATTCTGTTTTGAAGAGCAACCGATTGTTGCCTTAGTGCAATCGATTGCATGCTTAAAAAATTCTCAGTTTTCACTTCTGTTTTAAAGTGCAATCGATTGCTGCTTTGGTGCAATCGATTGCTCACTGAACGTTTTTGAAAATTCCTTATGAAAAATTGCATCTCTTCATTCAAATGTCTGTTAAATGTTTCGTTTGAAACATAACAATTGTTCATCAATTTTTTCTGAAGATTTGCATGATTTCATTAAGAAGATATTTTTGTAATATAAATACCTAGCTTTTCAAATTAAAAAAAAACTCTAACTTTTACATCAATTCTTTACAATCTCTTTCAATCAAAAATTCTTGAACTTTTTCTTTAAGACAATTTTCACAAAGAATTTTCTGCATCAATTTCATATCTTTTGAAAAGAAAATTCTTGAGCAATAAGTCTTAGATACTTGTGGAAATTCCATTGAAAGAGAAGATTCAATCTCAGCATTGATTATCATTATACATTGTTACAAATCTTACAAAACTCAGAATTGTATTTTAGTTTCCCCTTGCTGTTCAAGATTGTTGAAAGCAAATGTGTGCACTAGAGAGGATTGTTTTCATTGCACTTAGTATTTAGATCTTAAAGGTGTTTTAAGAACCTTTGATCTCCTATAGGTTAGAACAAATTGTACATTGATCCTGACTATAGTGAAATCTCTTTCATGTTTAAAGGGGAGTGGAGTACCCTCGGTGTGTGAGGGGAACCACTATAACTCTCTGCGTCTCTTTTACTTTCTGCCTTTACAAGCTTTCAAATCATCACTTCATTAAAAAGAAAGTAACATAGTCCTCCTAAAACCAGAAAATTTCAAAGAACCTAATTCACCCCCCTCTTAGGCGCATTACTTACTCACAAAGATCGGTCATCGCAACCAAATCTCTGGATTCGGGAGTCGGTTACGCAAGGGGAAGGTATTAGCAACCCTCACGTCCGTTGTAATCAATGAGATCCACGCTTGATTGTTTATCTAAAAGGGTTGTTTATCTATCTACGCTAAAGGTCTGGTTCAAAAAGAAAAGAAAAGGAAAAGGACTTGACAGAGCGTCGCTGCTATGGGCCTATGTATTCCCTCGTGCAATGTGAAAGTCAGAGTCAACGTAGTTCGGCTAATCACGGGTGTAACAGCCCAATTTTCAATAATTAATTATTCGTATTAAATAATTAACTTATTTGGATTATTTTAATTATTGGAATTATTGGTAGATATTTGAGAGAAGAAATATATGGAAGGAAATAGAATAGAAATACATATAAGGAAAAGTGGAAGAAAGAGGAAAGAATAGAAACACAAGAGAAAGAGAAGAGAAAGAAAGAGGAAGAGAAGAAAAAGAGAAGGAAAAGGGGAAAAAGCTTGGAAAGCTCAAGAACAACTTCTAGCTTCGATTTAATCAAGGTAAGGGTGTGAAATGTTGTTATCTTACCAATGTATATGATTATGTATGTGTGTGTTTGGATTTGTTTGGATGTTTTAATCTTTTTCCATTCTAGGGCAGAAATGGATTTAATCGATGGAATCGATGTTTTAACGGTTAAAATCTAGAATAATGGTGTAGATTTGTCGAGAAATGTTAGGCTAAGACTACTGGAAGTCATTGGAATTGAATCGGTTGATTTTGTGATGATTTGATGATTTTGGACAATTGCGGTTTTGAACATCGCAGATGTTCGCTAGCACCTTCGCTAGGCGAGCAGGTCGCGAGTGTTCGCTGTAGCGAGCTAGTAGCAAATGGCCACATACTTGGACAGAATGTAATTGACCCTCTTCGCTGGTAGCGAGCGAGGTAGCGAGGGGTTCGCTAGGCGAAGCCCCAGCGAGTAGGTAGCGAAGCCTTACAGTAGCTTCTGTTTTCCTTCGTGAGCTTGTTCGCTAGGCGAACAGATAGTGAGTGTTCGCTAGGAACTCGCTAGGCGAGCAAGCTAGCGAGTGTGACAGCATTTTCATTTCCTTGTGTTTCCATCCAATGTTGATTATTTGGTTCGATTGTGTTCAATCCTTATCGGAAATGAATAGTTTGTGTGTTGTTGTGTAATAAGTTGTGGGTAGCCGTATGGCGTGAATCTTAGATTGTCGAATCGATTGTGGAATGCGGTCTTTTGACCAATATATGCATTATTTAAATTAATTAAAAGTGCATGATGAATGTGATTGAGTTTGTTGTCGTTGGCGCGATATTGTGAATGCATATTGATTGTATGTGATTGAGTGTGAAGAATGCATGAGAATATATTGTGAATATGTATGCATTGCTTGATAAATGTGGTGTTGGTATTGAAAGTATGAATACTTTGATTATTATGAAATGTGTTGTGTGTGCAATCATGTTATAATTCTTATGTGATGAATTATTTGAGAATGCATGAGATTAAGATGCAAGAACGGTCTTAAGTGCATTTGGTTGTTGATTGCATACGCATCATTTGGTCAAAAGGCAATGCTTGCTAGTTTCATGGAGACTAGTGACTTGTCCCAAGCCTAGAAGAGTGGTTTGAAAGCTTAGAGGACGGGCTTTTGTTGTTATCGGTCTAGAGGACGGACCCGGTTTAAATGTAAAAACCGAAAAATGATGACAAGTGTTGGTACCACATGGCATGAGTTGCATCGAGTCACATGGCATAAATATCATTGTTATATGAAAGTATGTTTGTGTATGAATTGTTGAATTGAGGATTATGGATGTGTGCATGATGAAACATGTTTGGTGATTATCCATATTTGTTTATACATATATTATGATGTATATGATGATGATAATGAATTATGGTGAGAAATGCGGAATATGTATATATATATATATATATATATATATATATATATATATATATATATATATATATATATATATATATATATATATATATATATATATATATATATATATATATATATATATATATATATATATATATATATATATATATATATATATATATATATATATATATATATATATATATATATATATATATATATATATATATATATATATATATATATATATATATATATATATATATATATATATATATATATAATTATATGGATTGATTATTATGATAATATTTCTCACCCTTATGCTGTTTTATAATGCTCTATGAGGCATTGCAGATTAGGTTTACTGGAGGTCTTTTGTGAAGTATAGCTTCATTCTTTTGGTCGGTTAGCTCTGATATGTAGCACCGACTAGTTAGGATTGTATAACATTCTTTTGTGATACATTTGTATATGTATTTGCTGACAAATGTTTATGTAAACATGAATGATGTGGTAAATCAAATTGGATGATATGTATTTATATGATTACATGTTTAAAATGATTCAATGTTTAGATTTTCCGCTTTTAATTCTAAATATTGAGATGTGGGTGTAAGGACTAAGTTCCTCTGTTGGAAGCTACCCCACTGTTGCATGTCTTTTATAGAGCAGGTGTTGTATGTTTCAATTTTGTGTATGATGTGACATGCCTCTTTTATACCATGTTTTAATTATACTCTGATGAAATTTTAATATGTGCTTAAATGATTTATTTGATTATTTGGGGGTGTAGAAAGGGGTGTTACATTAAGTGGTATCAGAGCAGGTCGGCCAGTTGGCCAAGTTGTTAACGTGTTTATTCCCTATATATATCTCATTATGTGTATGACACTATCGATATTGTTGGTTCTTATGAGTTATGTTGTTGGGATTCAGAATGATGGTCGCCGGTAGGAATGATGAAGCGATTGCTGAGGCTTTAACGAGGTTGGCTGGAGCGATTGGGCAAGAATCCTCAAGCCAATGTGAATGCTGGAAATAATGCTGATGATGAATTTCATGCTTTGGGAAGGTTTCAAAGGAACAATCCGCAAATTTTTAAGGGAACCCATGAACCTGACAAAGCACAAGTATGACTGAAAGCAATTGAGAAGATATTTCGATTCATGAACTGTTCAGATGCGCAGAGGGTGCAGTTTGGCACTCATATACTTGAAGAGGAAGCTGAGGATTGGTGGGGTAACATCGCCAGAGGTTCGAGGAAGATGAGGTTGTGGTTACTTGGGATCTTTTTAGAGAGACATTTTTGGAGAAGTATTTTCTAGAAGATGTGCGTGGTAAGAAGGAAACTGAATTCCTTGAGCTGAAGCAGGGTAACTCAACTGTAGCCGAGTATGCAACCAGGTTTGAGGAATTGATTAAGTTTTGTCCTCATTACAACACTACCAATGCGGAGAGATCCAAGTGTCTCAAGTTTGTGAATGGTTTGAGGCCTGAAATCAAGCAAGCCATTGGTTATCAGGAAATTAGACGATTTTCTGAGTTGGTGAACAAGAGTAGAATTTATGATGAAGATAGTAGGGCTCGGTCTAGTCACTACAAGAGTTTAAATGATAAGAAGGGAAAAGGTCAATTTAGAGGGAAGCCGTATGTGACTCCTGCTGATAAGGGGAAACAGAAAGTTGGTTACGGCAAGAAGCCGAGTGGGGGAGGAGTTTCCACTCCGGTGAGATGTTATAATTGCGACGAAGTAGGACATCATGCTCCTGAGTGCAAGAGCATTGAGATGAAGTGTTTCAAGTGTGGCAAGCCAGACCACAA